>CM074758.1:3612026-3770064 GCA_037355855.1 Pseudo-nitzschia pungens
ATTTGGAGCGAAGAGCAACGACGACTTCAGGGAGGACGAAGACGATCGAAGCGAGAAGCAACGAAGACTTCAAGGACGACGAAGACGAGGACGATCGAAACGAAGAGCGACGACGATTTCAAGGACGACGACTTCTTTTAACGAACCAAAATTTGTGTGTGCGTGTGTGAGAAAATTGAACAGAGAATAAACAATTATTAGAGTAATATCAATATTTATCAAAAGAAAGACTCATATTTTGCTTCATAGTGTTTCAAAATTTTTTTTCATGGGGGTCGCGATTCCTGGGCTTCGGGTAATAATTGTGATTTTTGTGATGAATTTCTTGAGGGGTGTGATGGGAAATACTTTGTGTCGGGATGAGAAATCAATTTTTGGGAGTGAATTTCTGCAACAGTCTCATAATATATAATGATGGTAGGGTCGGTAATAATGAGTCAGATTGAAAAAAAATTTGGGTCGAGTTTGAATTTTTTTTTTTTTATTGTTTTTTCTCGTAATTGAGGTAGTAACTGGGTCGCGATTGGGGGTTGCGAATCGGGAGAGAGCTAGGAATCGAGCTACGTCAAAATGAGCCAGGAATAAATCGCGACCCCCCTAAATAAATTCTTGGGAGGGGTCGCGAAACAGTTTTCGGACGAGCCTTTCAAGAGATGAAAGCAATGATGGCAGCGGATGCGCTGAACACCTACCCAGATCTTAACAAGCCCTTTGAACTGTACACTGATGCCTCAGACCTACAATTAGGCGCTGCCATAATACAAGATGGCAAGCCCATTGCATACTGGTCCAAAAAACTATCTGATGCCCAGAAGAATTATACAACCATGGAGAAAGAACTCCTCGCCATAGTACTCTGCTGCAAAGAGTACAGAAAAATGCTACTTGGTGGTGTTATCAATGTATACACTGACCATAAAAACCTTACCTTCAGAACCTTATCGGTCCAACGAGTCCTCCGGTGGAGACTATTCCTTGAAGAATTTGGTGTCAACCTCACCTATGTTGAAGGTAAGAAGAATGTTCTTGCTGACGCCTTCTCCAGACTCCCCAGGATGGATCCACCTACTGAAGGGAAGAAAGCCCTTTCCAAGGGCACCTTAATCAATTTCTTGAAACTTGAAGTGCCCAAACAAGATGAAGAATTGTTTTTAGCAGAGTTCCCGAACCTCTTCCAGCACTTATGCAATGACGCAGACAGCGAACTACAAGCCTGCTTGCTGAATAATGAGTGCCTAGTCAACCTACCAAACAATCAAGACTTAAAATGCCCGGTGAACTATTCCAATATATATCTACATCAGCAAAAGGACCCGACTATCAAGTTCAAGATCCAATCCAAAACCTTCTTCTACCAAGAATCAGAAGGTAACAACATCCTCTGCCATGTCAACCAATCCACTCCAGACAACTGGAGAATCTACATACCAAGCTCTCTCGCAAATGATACCATTCGATGGTACCATCTCCTGTTGGGTCATTGTGGATCCACCAGGTTGTATCAAACTATCTCCTCAAGATTCTACATCGACAATCTATCCAATCTTTGCAAGACTTACATATGCCCGGACAGCTGCATCAAATACAAGAACCAGCACTCCAAGTATGGGAAGTTGCCACCGAAAGAAGCCCCATTGTCGCCCTTCAACGAGGTACATGTTGATCTCATAGGCCCCTGGAAAATTACAGCCCAAGGCAAGAACTATAACTTCAAGGCGCTCACTTGCATTGATCCAGTCACTAACCTTCTCGAAATCATCAGAATCAGAGACAACAAGTCATCTCAGCATGTATCAGACCAGTTCAGGAACTGTTGGCTCTCAAGGTATCCAAGACCCATCAGGTGTGTTCATGACAATGGTGGAGAATTTCTAGGATCTGAATTCCAAACCACACTCAACCAATATGGAATTTAGGCCATTCCTACCACTGTAAAGAATCCCCAATCTAACGCCATCTGCGAACGGGTCCATCATACAGTTGCTGATATCCTCCGAGTCCTGGTACATGTCAATCCTCCTCAAGCTAATACCAGAGCCAGTCAGCTCATGGATAATGCGCTTGCGACTTGCATGCATGCCTCCAGATGTGCAGTGAATGCCTCCTTACAAGCCTCTCCAGGATCCCTAGTGTTCAATCGAGACATGCTAATTGACCTGCCACTAACTTCGAACCTACTAGCCCTGCAGCAGCTCCGACAACAGGGGATTAACAAGAATCTTCTTAGAGATAATGCCAAGAGAATCAATCATACCTTCCAAGTCAATGACAAGGTATGGATCCAAGAACCAGATCCGGACAAACTTCAACCCAGGAAGACCGGTCCCTTTCCAATCACACAAGTCAATCCGAATGGAACTGTAAAACTGCAAAGAACTCCCTCAGTGGTGGAAACAGTGAACATCCGGAAGTTAACGCCGTATCGGGAGCCGAATCAGTCAGAACCTACAGTAAGTGAACAAACGAATCAGTCAGAGTCTACGCCGACTGAATCTGCAGATATTGAATTGAGCCAATCAAATGACTCGGACTGCTCCATGAGTCACTGGTCGGCTTAACTGTGGGATTCGTCCAATCATGAGGCACTATGTAACATGCTAGCGTAGGCTAGTAGTTACGAATTAATAATTAACCGAATCCCACATGGGATTCAATCGGTACATATATATATGATATACATGTACGGACATCCGGTATATATGAACAGGCATACAGAAGAGAGCGATCGTACGATTAAGGTTACATACAGAATATATGTTATATACAGGGATGCAGATTATATAAAGAGATCGCGATGACCTCATCGCTCATTATTTCCTCTCTTTAATTTCAATCCCATCTCGTAAAGTGAAATAACACACAATTATTCATACTACTCCGAATTTCTACCTTAGAGTGTTACATTGGAAGCCTTGAGTTGAGAGCCAAAAGACTGAGACTGGGACTGCATGTGAGCAATCTGTGCTTCCTCATTGCCATCCATGGAGATAAAAACCCCAAGGGTCTTGTCAGCATGGTCAACTTCAAACCGATCCAGGGTAGCTCGATTGCCATTCTTGTCAGCAACAGAGAAGTCACCAGGCATGTCAGCAATTGAGCGATAGTCCCAACCGGATCCATTCCATTTGAAATCAATCAAATAACAGAAGGATTTGGCAGGTTCAATAGCACCACCAGTGGCAATAATCCCACCGGCCCATCGGTCAAGAGCTCCCTGAAAGTCAACAGCCAATTCCTCACCAGATGTGGAGGAATCAGAGCCAGCACAAAACAAATCTGTGTCATCCAAAAAGGCAAAACCCACAAGAGAGACCAGTTGCAGTGACAATGAAGTGAGAAGATGGACACCATGCCCAGCCTGTTGCATCATTCGGAAGACAATTGTTGACACCAAAGCCCAAAGAGTTGGACCAATACCATTGCCTTGGCCACAACCACTGAGAGGAACAGGTTCATCACCATACACAGGGCCGGAACGACCAAAACCAGTTTTGATGTGGTGCTTGGCATGTTGCAAAGTAGACAGAAGTACTTCACACACATGTGCGGGAACCCCAAAGCTCTGGAGGGTGAGACCTGCAATCGGATGAGAGATCCTATCATAACAGCCCTTGGCATCATTCATAGCAACAGCACCGGATCTGCGCTTCTGCCGCAACACATCACATATGAGCTTCTTGTTCAGGCAGGTGTTGATGGCCTTGTGGTGTTTCCTGCTTCCATGTTGATCGACAGCCACTGCATTGGCAAGTTCAGCATAGGCAAGAATGCGTCTGCCAATCATCTTGTTGTTGATTTGGAACTCAGGAGACATCAACTGAATAAGCCTCATCTTATCCACTCTATATTCACCAGGTTTCTTGAAGATCTCAACATCAGTGATGACCTGCCAAGCAGAAGGAGAGAAGCCAACAATCAATGGGGCGGATCTCAGGAGAGTGTCAAACTTGTTCAACTGGGGATCAAGGGCAAAAGCCTTGTGGTGTGCAAAGCTCAAACAAGAAGGTTCACTGGCTGTGCGTTCCCTCTGGCATTTCCAGGCAGCAGCATTGTCAGCTGGACACACTGAATAGTCAAAGGGGGGCAAACTCAGTATAGAGTCAGGGACTTGGAGACAAGAAAGAAATTCAGAAAGGTATTTGTCAGTGGCAGGAGGAGGATTATATGTGCCATCAAGAACATGAGTAGCAGCATGGGCAGTGCCTAGATATCCAAAATCTTGAATGAAGGAGGGATGCATGGAAGGAGTGCCAAGACACTGCTGTTGACGCCGGACATTGGATTCAGCCATAGCTGGTACCATAGTAGACTGAGACTCCAAGACCTGTTCAACACCATCATGGCCAACTGCAATAGCTCGCAAGACTGCTGACTTGTTGACACGTCCCCGAATAGACCGAGCAGCGAGGCCAAGCTCTCTTTGAAGCCGTTCCCTGCGCATCCTGGCACGGATCTGGGAAGCATTCTGGTTGTGAGGCTTGCCTTCAGCAAGAAGTGCATCCACCAGGCCTTGATTGAAGGAGTCTCTCCATGAGGGGGCCAATTTCTTCACTGCCCGGTATTGCCTGTAAGCTTGTTTCAGGTGGAGGAGAGCACCGGAAAGATCACTGTGTTCCCCTTTGTAAAGAGAAAGCTTGCAAGCCAGCCTTTTCAAAACAGTATGACTGGTGGACACACCCTGTCTCAGCTTAACAACACGCCTCCAAAAGTCAATTGTATCACGATAGACTTGCAGCTTTGGTGACCATGGAACCAAACCAGCTCTAGTGTGGCAGAGGTTTTGTTCAACAGAGAGCCTGAGAGAGGTGGAGGTTTCATGGAGTACTTCATATGTGGTGATGAGATCAGCGCGCACAGAAATATCCCCAGACTGAAACTGAGCCAGTAGGTGCTCCAGCTTAGCTTGGAGAGAAAACACTCCAGCCTTGAGAAAGCTGTGCCTCACACGCTTGAAATACCGTTGGCGTAAATGAGGGTGGGAGGACTGGAGTTTGGAATGAGAGAAGCTCACAGGAGGTGGCAGATGTTTGCCCATGAGGCTGCAATTACAGACTTCAATCCAAAGCAGTCTGTGGTCAGATTCCATACCATGGGCACCACCAAAGGGACAATACCCAGCCCTGAGAACATCAACATTCTCAGAGACCCAAATGGCATCAATTGGTGTTCTGGTAGTGTTTCTGTTGTGGGTGGCAGGTGGAGAAGACTGACTATGAAGGGTAAGAATGGCCTCTCTGAAACCAAGAGCCTTGAGCTCAAAGGATAAGCCATCAGTCCGAACATCAGCATTTTGATCAATCCCAAGAATGATCTTATCCCCTGCCCCCATACAAGCTTGAAGGGCAGCAGTCAAATCCCTGTGAAAAAGAATGCATGGATTGGGACTGAAAAGATTTTCAGCTGCTTGAAAGTAGCGGTACTGTTGATTCCAGACTGAGCCAAGATCCCTATCATTTTCAACAGGGCAGTAGGCAGAAAACATGGTGACAGTGTAGCCATTCCTGCCCTGAAACTTGACAAAGGACCATCTTCCAAGACCAGACGGATCAGCCCCATGAGCAACCTTGTGGGAACTGAACAATTGGTCAATGGTAAAACCTGTGCCTCCAGGCTGAAGCCATGTGCAGTCAGAAGCCTTATGCTTGTTGTTGGCAAGATAGGAAAAACTTGAAGGACAGACATTCTTCATGCGCCGATTGAAAAGATCACAGGGCAGGAGTTTGGATTCATTCAAACAATGCTCAGCAAAAAGCGCCACACTGGCGTTGCTCTTGACAAATTGACGGGAGTTGTGCCTGGACCTGGACATAAAAGCAGCTCTACGCTGAGGCCCAATGTTTTGGAAGGTGATGATGGTGGAATTAGATGATGGAGCTTGAGGAAAAGGATGGCCAAAACTATCAGAATCCTTAGCAGCAAGAGAGTCTCCATGAAGATTTAATTGGACAAAATGAGAAACAGGTGAAGAGTCGGAGGGGGAAAAGGGAGAAACAGGAGAAGCATTGATGGGATTTGGAGTGGAAGGCATCCCATCAGACCCCATACCAGAAAACCTAACCATGATCAGAAGGAAACCGAGTCTGTCGCACGGTTGAAAAGGTTGCCGGATCGGACTTGGTAGAGGCATTGGCATGGCTCAAATCACTGACACTAGCATCAGTGTTAGGAGAAAAGGCAATGGCAGCCAAACCAACCTGCAAAGAAGAGGCCACTTCATCCCCAACACCAGGTTTGTCTACAGGCTGGTCAGCATGATCCTCAGTAGGGGAATCACCAGGCAAAGAGGTAGAGGGAGATGCACCATCTGCAGAACCCTGAGTAGTTGCAGCTGGAGCAGCAGTAGTTGGAGCCTGAGCGGCAGTGAGGTTAGAGGTACCAGTGGCTAGAGTATCCATGGATTGGGAATCATCAAATCCACCACCACCACTGTCAGCACGTGCTTGGAGGTTGAAGTGCAAATCCAGATCAAAAGTTAGGTCTGGAGCAAGGTCAACTGACAAATCATCATCAACAAATTCCCAATCCCTTGCATCACCATCACCAAAAAAGGGAAGAGAGTCATCCTGTATCTGGTCAGCAGCAGGAGCAGTCTCCACAACACATTTGGCAGTTTCATCCCAGTGAAAGGCTTCCATTTCAGTCAAGCACTCAGAAGAGAACCACTGGCGAACACAGGAACCGTACTGTGCTTCCAAAAAAATAGGCAGGAAAGACAACATGGCCGTGGCTTCAGCCTTGGTGGTGGTGTTGCGTCCGAAAACTGGTTCGCGACCCCTCCCAACAATTTATTTAGGGGGGTCGCGATTTATTCCTGGCTCATTTTGACGTAGCTCGATTCCTAGCTCTCTCCCGATTCGCAACCCCAATCGCGACCCAGTTACTACCTCAATTATGAGAAAAAAAAATAAAATTCAAACTCGACCCAAATTTTTTTTCAATCTGACTCATTATTACCGACCCTACCATCATTATATCCCTTAATCGGAGTGGGTCACTATAGTGACCTTACCCCCCATTACTGGGAGGGCTTCTGGCAATCTTGTAATCCACTTTTAGCTCAAAGCACTGTTATATTCGTATTCTACATAAAATTTTGGTTAATAAAGAACTATCCCAGAGGTCCTGGTCTCTGAAACTGACTCCAGCAGCAGATACCCAAATATTCGAAGCGCGCTTCGAATTTTTCCATTAACCGTATCGATCGACCATGACAACCATGGTGGATCCATGTACATTGCCTCCCAACAATACTCCAAGGGAAAACCAAGTAGATAGTCCTCTTCCTCTACCTCCTAGGGACAATCCACAAGAAACGCGGACCAATTCGCCCAAAAATCAAGGAAATACGGACCTATCTTGTAAATCGGTGCCGTTCCCTTCGACCGAATTGGCCGGTGGAGCCACTAAAGTGACCATGGAGAGTTCTGAAGATGTCGGAAACAATAGGGAAGAGTCCGGATCCCTCCCTACATGCAATAGGAACAATCATGAAGGAGAAGTAGAAGTGGATTTGGGCAAAAAACAAGGAGATACGAATTTTTCAAGCAACAGGGACATTTCAGAGAAAAACACCCATTTTGACGCTGCGCAGATGCCACCACCTCCACCCTTTGGAACTCCACCACCTGTACCACAACAGATCGAATTAAGCACAACAAATAGTCCAGAAATGAATAATCCAGTGGCATTCAGTGGTAGGTCTGAGAGGGCACAAGAGGAGAAATTTGAAAGAGGGTATGATTCGGATGATGGAATCGGTCCCTTCTATGACGCTGTTCAAGATGAGCTTCAGGAAAATGAGGATGAGCAAGAGGATTTCTTTGATATACCAGTTGGGGATAAGGCGGACGAGTCTCCACCAGTTGAGGAGCCCAAAGAGAAGGATGCTAGTAGCAACACACAGCAAACAACAAGTGCGCAACAGATTAGTGTCGATGCAGTCAAAAAATTGTCCAAAAAAGATCTAATAGCTCATCTGAAAGCCAGGGGACGCCCTATCTATGGAGCCAAAGCGTTACTCCAGGAACGATTGAGACAAGCAATAATCGATCGACTCCCTGTATCTGTTCTTGACACAGCAGGAGGAGAAGCAACAAACAAAGCATCAGGAGCAAAGAGGAAGAAGAACAACAAGACGACAAAGACTTCCCTCCCTGATACGGCGTACTGGAGAGAGCTCCTTCCTAATACTACTCCTGTAAACGAGCCAGCAAATCCAACATTCAAGAACAGTAGAGCTCCTACAGTTCCAGAGGAGTTTGCAGACTTCATTCCTATCAAGCATGATTTTACAGAGACGTTTGACGTCCCCGTCTTTCCGGGGAAGAAAACAACATATCTCTTAGATCGACGCGGCAATATCCGGAAGAATGCTGAAGGCAAGCCCTTAACAGAAGAGCATGTTCGCGTCAAGGGATGTGTGGATCCTTCATTTGCCAAGAAACACAAACTTACATCTAATTCTATGCCTTACGACTTCATTGAACCCTTCTTTCCCTTCTGTGCAACAAAGGGGGCAAAAGATAGTTTCAGTTTTGAAGATATTGCCACATGGTCCAACATCAAAGCTACCATTGCAGGAGCTGGTATCAGCCAATACAAGGACTACAAACCCTTCGACGCAAAAGAGATAAGGCAACACTTTGGTCTTTACATCTTTCATGGACTCTCCCCTTCTCCGCGGATCGAAATGAAGTTTCGTCCGCAGGCGTCCGATCCAGTTAATGGCAACGATTTCATCTACAAAAGCTTCGGTTGCAATGCAGAGAGGCGCCATAGACACTTTAAGACCTTCCTTGCTTGCCAGGACCCAAGGATCTTCCCTCCAGAGAGATCGAAGAAGCCAAACTGGAAGATATGGCGGTTGCTGAAGTTTATGAACAGGATATTTCCAGAGGCGTGGCAGCTTGGTCCTGGTATTTCTGTCGATGAAATGACAATGGGATTCCAGGGGAACCATCCTGATAAGCGACGTATCACTTACAAGAATGCTGGAGATGGCTTTCAAGCAGACGCGTTGTGTGATGCAGGATACTGCTATCAGTTCTTTATGCGAAACAATCCGGCGCCAGAGAAGTACAGGAGGCAAGGTCTATCCCCTCTTCATTCACGAACGATGACGCTCTTCGATACGTTGAAGGATAGATATCACCGGTGTGGAATGGATAACTTGTACAACTCTGTTCCTTTTTGCAGAGCAGCAGCGAATCACACCAATAAAGTCTTATGCCATGGCGTTACAAGGAAAGGTGGTCGTGGTCTCCCTGACTGTGTGATTCAAGATGAGATTGTAAACGCGAAGCAAGCGCACGCTGTCCGCGGCACAGTTAAGGCTGCAGTGCTGGAGGGGGATCCATTAGCAAAGAACTTGATCGTGTCAAGTGTTTATGATACCAAACCAGTGCACTACATCACAATGGTAGCTGAACAGATCAAGTGGGTGGTGAAAGAAAAGCCAGTTTACAATGTAGACACGATGAAAACAGAGAAGCTGAAATTCCTCCGTATGAACTACATCGACAAGTACAATAATGAAATGGGTGGCGTTGATATTGCAGACCAGTTACGAGAGACGTACCAACTACAAACATGGTTGAGGAATCGAAAATGGTGGTGGTCTATTATGTTCTGGGGATTAGGCGTCTGTTTAACAAACGCTTACAAAGTGTATCAGAGCGTCAACGAGTCAGAGGGTATTTCGAAGAAGGATTTAATGTCACAGTATGAGTTTCGAAGATCAATTGCCTTGTATTGGATCGATCCAGAAGGCACTGTTGCAAGGGACACCGGCTTTGTTGCTGACTTTGCAATTGCAAGGAAGAGCAGGAAGTTTGATTCCTCTCCAGCAGTGTCATCACTATCGAGCATGTCTGTCCAGTCAGCGTTCTCGAAAGAGTCTGCTCGTGCTCACCGCGTCACCGATAAATCGCTTGCTCCAAATGGACACTATCAGCGTCGATACAACATCATGTTGGATCATATGCCTGAAAAAGCCCATGCAAACAATGCCAAGTGTGCCATCCACCAGTGGGCAGCTGGATTGCAAAAGAGAGCTCAAATACTCCACTGCAAATCCTGTAATATCAACCTCTGCAGCGATTGCTACAAATTGTTCCACAACGAGGTGGACCTTGTCAGCCACAAAGAGCGATTGAAGAAACGCTTCAAGCGAGAGCACTCTAGTGTATGATGTAGTATGAGTAGTAGCTTTGATGTTGTTTGCATTGGTTTACTATCTTATTTGATACCTTATCGGTTTGTTTTAGTAGTATTATTAGTGATTTTCGGGCATTTTTTAAGGTCACAGGATTAACCTTAATTTACTCCAATTAAGGGATATAATGAGACTGTTGCAGAAATTCACTCCCAAAAATTGATTTCTCATCCCGACACAAAGTATTTCCCATCACACCCCTCAAGAAATTCATCACAAAAATCACAATTATTACCCGAAGCCCAGGAATCGCGACCCCCATGAAAAAAAATTTTGAAACACTATGATGCAAAATATAAGTCTTTCTTTTGATAAATATTGATATTACTCTAATAATTGTTTATTCTCTGTTCAATTTTCTCACACACGCACACACAAATTTTGGTTCGTTAAAAGAAGTCGTTGTCCTTGAAATCGTCGTCGCTCTTTGTTTCGATCGTCCTTGTCTTCGTCGTCCTTGAAGTCGTCGTTGCTTCTCGCTTCGATCGTCTTCGTCCTCCCTGAAGTCGTCGTTGCTCTTTGCTCCGATTGCCTTCCTCTTCGTCCTCCTCCCTGAAATCGTCGTCCTCTCTGAAATTGTCGTTGCTCTTCGCTTTGATTGTCTTCGTTGTCCTCTCTGAAATCGTCGTTGCTCTTCGCTTCGATCGTCTTCGTCGTCCTTGAAATCGTCGTTGCTCTTTGCTCCGATCGTCTTCGTCCTCATGCACACCACACAAATTTTGGTTCAAACGATTTTTAAATAATGGTCATCGTGATAATTTCATCCATACCGGTATCTGTACTGCCAGTAAAGGTCTCCTCACATCGCATCATATTTCATCAGTTGCAATCGCATCATTTTGTCAGTTGCGATCCCATCATATTTGTCTTGCGATACCATTATGTGTCAGTTGCCCCGTCGCATCATTTTTCGCATCATTTTTCAGTTGCCCCGTCGCATTAAAGTTGATTCTTCCCTATCAGTAGCAAGCAGGCAACTCAATGCAGAATTAGAACAATTGAAATCCAGCATTATCAATACCCCAGATCTTGATGTGCTTCACTCACCGTTGCATTATATTTCATTTGCCGTTGCATCCTATTTCATCAGCAGTTGCGGTCGCCTCCCTATCAGGAGCAAGCAGGCAAGTCAATGATGCACAGTTAGACGAATCAAAATCCATTATTAATACCTCCTCCAACCTTGATGTGGTTCACTTACCATTTCCAGTTGCCGTCTTTCTTGTTCCATTCCGACCCAAAATTATGTGAAGTAAGATTTACGACCGACACATGCATTTTCTGTCATGCATTTATTTGCTGAGAATTGATTTCTTCTACATGATAGCAGTAGAGTTACTACTACTAGTAGTATGTACCGTACCGAAGTAATAGTAGAAACCAGTAGAAACCTGATGGTGGTATTGCGCGCCACCTAAACAACAGAGAGCCTGCCCCGCTGCGCCATAATTTTGGACTACCTCTTATGTACTACTACCTACGCACTGCAGTAGTATGTAGCAGCAGTGTATAACTGTACTACTACTGCAAGCAGCAAGAATAGTACTACCTCAGTGAATATACCATCAAATCAAATATCTGAATGAATCTGGCCAATCTTTGTGTGATTCCAATGTGAATATTTCTCATCCTATCCATGGGCAAGAGTATGCAAAAAGAAGTATTCAAAAATCACCAATAATTTGGATGTCACCACTGAATAATTAGTAGTTGGCCCAGTACCGCAGCATTTACTAGAAAATACTGTAAAATCAAATATCTGAATGAATCTGGCCAATATTTGTGTGATTCCAGTGTGAATATTCCTCATACTGTGCATGGGCAATAGTATGCAAAAAGAAGTATTCAAAAATCACCAATAATTTGGGTGTCACCACTGAATAATTAATATTTGTTCCACTACTGCGGAATGTACTAGAAAAAAGTACCAAATCAAATATCTGAACAAATTTGGCCAATATTTGTATGATTCCAGTGTGAATATTTCTCGTCCCATGCATGGGCAAGAGTATGCAAAAAGAAGTATTCAAAAATCACCTATAATTTGGGTGTCACCACTGAATAATTAATATTTGGTCCACTACTGCGGAATGTACTGGAAAAAAGTAGCAAATCACATATCTGAATGAATCTGGTCAGTGTTTGTGTGATTCCAGTGTGAATATTTCTCATCCTATGCATGGGCAAGAGTATTAAAAAAAAGTATTCAAAAATGACCAATGGTATGGGTGTCACCACTCAATAATTAATATTTGTTCCACTACTGCGGAATGTACTAGAAAAAAATACTAAATCACATATCTGAACAAATCTGGCCAATATTTGTGTGATTCCGGTGTGAATATTTCTCATCCTATGCATGGGCAAGACTATGCAAAAAGAAGTATTCAAAAATCACCAATAATTTGGGTGTCACCTAACAAGTTGTATAACTGGAAATTATTAGCTCTTATTGTTCTATCTATCGAATCATGTGTTTTCTGTCTTTACATGATAACTCTCGATGATTGTATGTTTCTTTGTATGTTGCTCGATTCTTTATCTTCTTCAGTTAGTACTTCAACTGTGTTCTTTGGATACTTCAATATCTTGCGCACCTCTGGGCGCGCCATACGGTACTGTTGTATGGCTTATATGTGCGTGCGGTACTGTTGCACGACTTCTTTCTGTTTCTACGCGCGGTACTGTTGCGCTCACTGTCTGTTTCTACGCGCGATACTGTTGCGCTCACTGTCTGTTTCTTCGCGCGATACTGTTGCGCTCACTTTCTGTTTCTTATTACTTAACAACCTTGTTCTGTGTTGTTCCCTCCTTAATATGTGCTGTAAGGATTCTAGAAATGGGGAACATAGAATGGCTGAGGCACATATTACTGTTTCATGGTTAAAATGTTTTTCTTATATAATTCTTTTTGCACTTATCTTATTTGGTCATGAATTCATTGACGAGACTGTGGAAGGCTGTTTGTCCCAAAGGCTTGGTGAGGATGTCTGCATAGTTATCTTGGGATCTGATGTGGTTGACAGAGATGACCTTTCCTGCTTGGTTCTCGCGCACAAAGTGGTATGCCAAAGCAATTGATTTCTTATTCAAGGAGCTTGCAGGATTGGTTGAATTCAGCACCACACTCTTGTTATCCACATAGATATCTGCTGGCTTGGTGATGGAAACTCCCATGGATCTCAAATGGTATCTCAATCTGATTGCCAAAGCCACTGCATCCTTCAAGGCTGTAAACTCAGCGCCGAAGGTACTGGTGTGAACTGAGGTCTGGCGTTTGGATTTCCAGTACACCGGTGTGGATCCAACAAATGCAATAAGTCCTGTAATGCTTCTGCCTGTCACCAAGTCATGTGCATGATCACTGTCACAAAAGATTGTAATCTGCAATTCTTTTACCTTTGCAATTGGGAACATAGGATCAAGCTCTTCCTTGTAATACTTATATTGGTGAGTGAAATCCTCCATCCTTGTTGGTTCTTCGTTGACTGTAGTTCTTGGGGGTCTTGGATCCACGACTAGCCCTTTGTTTTTATACTTCTTGAGATATCCAAGTATATATCTTGCCATTTCAAGGTGATTCTTTCTGGGACTCGCTGAAAATCTGGATAAGGAAGATACTGCATATGTGATATCAATTCTCCCGGTCAACACCACCCATTGGCACAAACCTATGATATGTTGAAATTCCTTGTGCTCTGTTACATCCAGGAATTCAGATGTATCCAGTTCTGGTCTGCAATCTGGATGCATGGGGACATGGTTTGGGTGAAGGGTGAGTCCATGCTTGATTTCATACTTCCTTAGAACTTCTGTGATGTAAGATCCCGAATTGAGAAGAATCCTGCCATCCTTGATTTGTCTCACACTTGTTCCAAGATAGTACTGTGGCTTTTCTTCAATATTTCTGAGGGCAAATTCTTGTTCAATGAGTGCAATCCAGTTCTCAGGTTTCTTTGCAACAACAATCAAATCATCCACATGAGTTGCAATGTAACAATACCCCTCCCCTTCAGGCTCTGGGCGCATCCATAAATCAGGGTCTGCGCGCGATGGTCTGAACCCTAAACCTGCAAGGGTATCGGCAAAGAAATCCATGTACGCTCTGCTGCTTCCAGCAAGACCATACAAAGCGCGTTGTATTTCAACTTTGCAACCCTTGTTTTTGCCAAAAACATCATCTGCCCAACACCATACCTTCTCTTGGTTAGGGGCTGTAGGAAATGCATTCCCCACATCTGCTGTCATTAAATCAAGCTTTTGATGCTGCGCAATTAGGAATAGCAGGAATACAGAGAGACTGTCCACTTGGCTGGAATACGTATTGACATGACTGGAATCAACCAAATGGCCTCCTGCAACCAATCTGGATTTGTATCTTCGGTCTTCGCTCTTTACATCCCAGATCATTTTCAGCTTGACCTCTTGCCATCCTTCAGACTCTGGGAATTCTGTTGCCGGATCATGGAATTTGAAACACTCCAATCTCTCCAAATTTTCCATTTCCTTGTCAATGCTCTCTTGCCATTTCTTATTTCCAGCTTCTAGATCAAACTGCACACACTGCTGATAGGTGTTTGGAATCTTAATGCCAAATTTCTCTCGTTGCTTCTTTGCTGCAAGCCGTTGATTTCTGGATAACAATCTTTTCTTTTTCTTACTTGGATTCTGCATGGCGCGTCGGAGTTTCTTTGGGAGTTTGACACGTGCTCGTCTTTCTTGTGGTCTTGGCTGGACTCGTCTCATTCGTCTGATAATGTTACTGTTTTCCTTCAAAATTGAGTCAGCCCATGTACCCAATGGTCCACTTGAACGCCTGCTGCTGTTTTCCACGATGTACATCTTGATGTATTTGGCACAAGCAACTGGTTGATCTTTTTGCAGGACTGTGAGTGGGATGTCCATTACCACAGTTCCAACATCAGTGACAAACTGAGCCTTGAAAATCAACATCCCTTCTTGCCAATGGTGGTTCAGAATCTTTCTAAATTCACTGTTCAAGTTCTTGTCAGTACTTTCGAGAATATCCAGGTGAGACTCTGCATTGTTGGTGCAATCCAAATCTTTTGGTAGGGCTTCTTCTTCGTCAGGTTCAGCATCCTCTTCTTCAGTTGCATCATCATCCAAATCATCTTGGTCTTCCAGATCTTCTGGGACGTCACCATCCTTGGTTTCCAAATTCTGTTGCAGGAAATCCTCCAAAGTGCTCGTAGAGTGTTCCATGCCTGTTGAATCAGCTGCAAATTCCTCCCCTGAAACTAAGATGGGGACGTCATCAGTGCTTTCGATAATGGTTCTTTCCTTCTCAGCAACAGTCAGTTCAAATCTGGCAGTGTTGGGGTCATCATTGAGGACTTCTTTTTCAGTTCCAATGTTCTCCCTCCTGGTTCTGACAACTGAGCGCATGAGGATCTGGCGCTTGGTCTTCTTAGTATCTGGTTCTGTCAGGATATAATACGTCATGGCATCCCCACAGGAATCTGCAAAGGCAAGGAATCTCCCCTTCAACATGCTTTCTTTTGGCGTCTTGTTCTGGGGTTGATAGTACCAAATAGGCTCATAAAAATGGAAGCGCAAGTGTGAGATATCAGGGGTCCATCCATGTGAGACTTCGGATGGGGTTTTCCAATTCAAGGATGCACGAGAACAAACATTATTCACTTGGCAAACCCATTTTGCACACCAATGAGCCAAGGATTTAGGAGCTTTGAACATTGCCAAACAGTTGGAGATCATCTTGCTAAGTCTCCCCCATTCTGGTTCAGCCGGATTTTGGTGTGGGTGATATGGTTGGCTTGTCCTGGATCTGGTGGCAACTCTAGCTTCCCTCAACACTTCACTCCACTTCACCCCTGTCTCAGCTTGCGCATTGTCACTGATCATACGTCCGAAAACTGTTTCGCGACCCATCGCGACCAATCGCGACCCGATCGCGACCCAATCGCGACTTGTCTAAAAAAAATTCAACCCCAATTTTTTATTTCACAACCTCTTTTTTATTATTCTCAACTTTTTTCCATTATTCTCAACCACATTTCTCCCTTTTCTCAACTCCCCCAACGGGTCGACGGAAATGTTCTGTTCTAGACCCTGACATTCAGTCCCTCTTCACATTTTCATTCCATTTTACACATTTGACACACTTGACTCAACACAACAAATAATTTTTAATCCAATTTACTTCAATCACACCAAAGGGTTACGTCGTGCACCTTTGTGAACTTTTTTTTCAGTGGTGTCACATCACATACCGGTACCCCAGCTAAGAATCGCATCACAAAAACACACACCACCATGCCGAAAGCTTCCTCCGACCCAAGACACTTTGCCAATGAGCCCAGAATACCCAAGACATTCCATTGTCGCAACTGCATTGCCTCCGGAAGAAGTAGAAAATCAAAATCCTTCAAGGGATACAAACAAGAATCGAGCCACTTTCACACCTACCGATATGTATCTCAAGGCCTCTCCAGGCATCTCTATTCCAACAGTGATTGCCGAACTTATTATGTTAAGAACGATCTTATGGATTTTATTTCTTCTGCGAAAGCCGAAGTCACCCTCCCTTTGGTCCGACACACACCATCACAGTATGGACTGACAATGACACAGAATGGACCACAAATCCCCCCCTCCCTTGCCGAAACGAACACCGCCGCAACAACTTCTATCCATACCTCACTCAATCCTCAAGTGATCGCCAATGTACTCATCCCACCCATGGACAGACAGGCAATCGAATCACATATGGCTGAAAACGAGGAACAAATGAATGCAATCGATTCCGATGTTGATGCCTCAGACCATTTTGATGCCAGTTCCGACACCGAAGTCTCTGATTCCGAAATCATGAAAAGCACCACCATTTCCATAAACAAAAGAGAGGAAACATTCCGGAATCGCACTCTGTTCCCACCCCGCCCGGAACTTATTGCTGAAATCAACCTCCTCAACATTATATCACAACACAAGCTACCTCTTTCCACTTATCAAACCATTTTCAATTGGGCGAAAGCCAGCAACAATCTTCCCGGTTTTGATTTCAAGGTTACACCAACAAGAAAACGTGATGCCATTTTTCAAGAAATTAAAAAAAATCTTGGCATATCTTCCGAACCAAAATTTGAGCCCAAAATTGTGAATTGGCTTCCCGACAACAAACCCACCCAAATCTATGTCCGCTCTTTTCTGGATGCTTTGTATTCCCTTCTGTCGAACCCAGATTTAATGTTGGAAGAAAATTTGTCATTCCCCAACAGCAATACCCCCTTGTCACCAGAGCATTTCCCGGTTCGAACTGATTCCTGTCCCATCACTGAGTTACATCACGGATCATGGTGGTCGGATTCCTGGAGATCCCTCTGCATAGAAGAAAATTCTGAAATCCTTGTTCCCATCATTTTTTACATGGATGGAATTAGCTTGGATGCGCATGGAAGACTATCACTGACTCCACTCAACATGACCCTAGGCATATTCAACATCGAAACCAGGAAAAGGCCGGAAGCATGGACAACAATCTATTTTCATCCCGACTCCGATTTGGAGAGCATCCACCATTCAAGAAAACCATCTCCAAAAGAATCAATCCAAAACCTCCATAATGCCCTAGAAGTGGCGCTCCGATCTTTCAAAGAAGCATGTGAGTCCACCCACGAAGGCATCCAATGGGATTTTCTCCCTTATGCCGGCCAATTGTGGCAAGTCAAAATGAAATTTGCAATAGCCTATGTCATCGGTGACACAGAACTGCATGATAAATTATGTGGCAAATATGGTTCCCGGTCGGGTGGTGTACAAAAGCTTTGCCGACACTGTAACTGTTCCACCAAGGACATAAATATTCCATCAGCACAACAAACAGCCTCTCTTTGGGTCCCATCAGATTTTCATACATTTCCAGACTCAGATGCCACCACCACCAAGGAATATTTCAACAATATTTCTCACCACCAAATCAGAAATGCATTCCACAGTCTCAACTTTGGTACCAATGTAAACAATATCCACCTAGCCACGCCCGGTGAATGCCTCCACATGCACCAGCTGGGATGTGCCAAACGAGAGGTAGAATCCCTGGAGCAACTGATGAAGGGTTCAATACCATGCCCGTATGCTGATCACCTAAATACCGGTGTTTCCACAGTAAATACAATTGGGCATGTCTCTCAAAAATATGGAGCCCTACTGTCAAGGCAGTCGGATCGTGACTTTCCCAGAACTAAATTCAGCTCCAATCTTCTATCTGTCACTAAAAAAGAGGGGCACGATTACAGTGGTATGCTAATTTCGATTCTTCTAACATTGGTTTCTGAATCCGGCAATGCAGTTTTGAGCGACCCCTCATTTGTGAAGAAACACATTGATGTCATCGAACAAATCATCTCAATGGAAGAATTTCTCAAACACGGCCGGCCTACCACAAAGTGCATCAAAAATCTTCCCAAAACCATTATTCATTTCCTCAACTCTATCAATGGCACCTGCCTTAGGAAGGGAATGGGAACAAAACTGATCAAAAATCACCTCTACTTTCACATTCCAAAGTACATCAGTCTGTGGGGTCCAACATTAGGTTTTGATTCTGCATACAGTGAAAGTCACCACAAGACAGAAATAAAAGCACCATCCAAAAACACTCAACAAAATGCCGCAACCTTAGTCCATCAGACAACCCGTCGGAAAGAAGAAGCATCTCTCCTTCGACTCGCAACCTCTCATTACAAGTTGAAGAAAGTGGGTGGTGATCCGAAAGTCATATCCGCCCGTCCTACACAGTCTGGGTCCCGTTTCACCATTTTTCTGGATGGAACTAGAGGTTCAATGAAATGGGACTTAAGACGAAACTACAACAAACCATTTCATTCAACAATTGTACTAGATTTTGTTTGCAACTCTGTCCTTCCTTTGCTCAACGACACATCCAGCATATTTGGGTTCACCGAACACAACAGATGGGATTCTGTGAATCGGGTCAACTACCTGTTCCGATGTCACCCCTCATACAGGTCTGATTCAGGCCAAGTTAACAGTGTATGGTTTGACTGGGCAATGTTTGCAGTTGATGACAACACTGAAATCCCCTGTCAAATGCTGTGTTTTCTGCATGTAAAAGATTTGAAACAACCCACATCTGCTGTGAATGGATACAATGTCGATTCAGATGGCATCTACGCGGTTGTCAGAAAGTTTAGAGAGGATCCGAGGTCTACATCATCTCACTTTGTAAAAAGCGGCTATCTCAACAATACTTTATATTTATTTAACACTGACACTATTCTTTCCGAACTGGCAGTCGTTCCTGAACTGGACGAGAATGCTGAACCGGTAAACAATGGTCCAGATCCTAGTAGGATCTGGAGCACCATGCTCTCTGAGGTAATCCTTCAAGGCAGTGGTACATTGGGACACTTGTTTTAGTGGGTGAAAAGACCACTTCTTGGACTTCACACCAGAGAAGAACTGACCGCCATTATGCCCTTGGCTTGTCTTTTCAGAGAAGAAAATATAATCTGTGGCAACTGATTCATTTTGTCGTGGGTAATGGAAGCCTCTGAAACGCTTCCTATAGTGCTTCCTGGGAATATCCCTGTTCTCTTCTTCAATCTCTGTATAGAATTGAGTTGTATTTTCCAAAGTCTTCTTTACCACCCTCTCAGGGAGCATTGCCATTCTCTTCCTTAGTTCCAGCATGGGTAGTTGGCCGAAACTGAACTTCTGAAAATTCCTCTTGCGTCTGAGCATAGGGTATTCCCTGAGGTCTGGTGGTGCTGGGGAATTCAACTCAAACAGCTCCAAAGACTCCATGTCACCCTCTGTTGGTTTGGATAACTTGAAAAACACCTTCTCTTCATCATGCCAAAAGGGTAGAAACGTCGTGCCAATTTTGATGCCACAGTCTGGGTATTGAGGTAACAAAGACTCTCCTTCAGTGCTGTCCCGGTCTTCAGTGATAAAAGTTGCATAGTGGACCAATAAAAGAACTGGGTCTTCTCTCCCGGGAACTGTTGCTTTGGTCACTGCACTCACAACTGGGTGTCCATCCATTACATCGCTGGACATAAATGGTTTCACTGCTGAGGTCAATCCTGTCTCTCCTCCAACCCGAATCCATGCCTTCTCAGTCACCGTAGGTCTATTTCCGCCTCCACTATCCATCAGTGCAATATTCTCTCCCTTGGAGATTTTCATGGGGAACCTTCTGGTTTTCCTTATTTCCTTCAGTCTCTGACTACGACGAGGCGTTGCTATATTGGTTGAAACCTGCTGCTGCTGCACTTGCTGCTCTCGCTGTTGTTCTTGCTGCTGCGCTTGCTGCTCTCGCTGTTGCTCTTGCCGCTGCAGCGTCTGCATCTCTTCTTGTTCCTTCCCCTTTTCAACCATGTAGAAGCGCACTGCTTTGAGAGGCACACTACCAACGGGGAATAGTTCAGATTCGTCGATGGAGCCAATACTGTGGGCGTCGGCGTCATCATCGGCTTCAGGGACTGCTGGTGGAGCGGCGTCAGATACTGCTGGTGGAGCGGCGTCAGATACTGCTGGTGGGGCGGGAGGCCCTGGGAGTGGGGGAAGCTTGACGTCAGGCTCAGGCACTTCTGCAACAGGCACTGTGGTATCTGACATCACACGACGGACACGACGAGGACGACCACCACTTCGGCCATACATGCGTCTGGGAACGTCGGTGTTGCCCATCCCATCATCCTTGGGCGCTCCAATCTTGATACCATTGACAGGGCTGGGGAAATCATCTGGTGGATACTTGTGGCGTACAGCGTTGTTATATTTGAGAACATAGGTACGTTCAGAATCCTGTAAATTTCTCCACGTCTCTGGGGGAATCCTGAGAATACCAAGCATGTTAGGGTGAAGTGTAGTGCCACCCAAAGAGAGGGTTCCTTGGCCCATTTGTCCATCTAGGCGCCGGCGCTTTCCCTCATACTGGAGCTGGAATGCCAATTCTTGGCGGCGTTTGGCTTCAGCACGACGGGCAATCCCTTTCCGAATATTCGCTTGTTCTTGCTTACGGAGTTTCAGGACAAGTTCTTTCAGGGTCAGGGTGGACTGATGTTCCACCATGCTGTTTGTGGTATAGTCCAAAGAGGAGTCATGGATATTCTGGATGAAGAGGCTCTTTGCTTCACATTCGCGGATACCAAAATTGGGGATACGGTGGAGCTCGTAGTAAATCAACTCGAAACGGTTGATATAATCTGCAATGTCGCCGCCTTCATACAATTTGACGTTCGAGAGCTTTAGACGGAGCGTCTCGGCATGGGATTCTTGTTGAGATTTTGAGTCGTACCAATTAAGGAGTTCGTTCCATGCACCATGTCCGTCGGTCTCGTCTCGGTATTGGTTGACCTGCGAATAGGCCCGCCCATTGCATGTGGCCGCTGCGATGGTGGAGTATAAGACGTGATTTCGGTTTGGGTCCTTGTCGGCTTCCTCTCTGCTGTTCATAACCTTTTTGAAGCCAGTACCGTATAACACACTCTCCGCTTCAGCTTTCCATTTAACCCAGTTCGATTGGCATCCATCGAATGTCTTCACATCTCCCACACGGAGTGTCTGAAACCCTTCGCGTTCTTCTTTCTTTTCGAGTTCCTTCTCTAGTTTCGTGATCTTGTCTCGTAGGGTCTCTTCAGTACTCATGGGTTGGGGTTTAATGGTAGGTGTGAACAACCATTTGATTGCTCCTGTAATCGCTTGGGTGAAAGAGAAGTGCTGGTATGTTTCGTTGGTGCTAACGGATAGGTCGGCGTTGAAGGACATGTTGGAATATATATATTTTTTTTTTTTTTTTTTTTTTTTTTTTTTGTGGTAAGATATAGGTAGTTAGTTTTAGGGTATGATCGTGTTCCAGTTAAAAATAAAAATTTTCAATCGTACGTGTTTCGAAATGTTGAGTATCGAATAACGCGTCGGTTGAATAATTCGTGTGGTAGAGTATGTAATTTTATTGCGATCTGCGACTGTTAATCAACAAGTTGTATAACTGGAAATTATTAGCTCTTATTGTTCTATCTATCGAATCATGTGTTTTCTGTCTTTACATGATAACTCTCGATGATTGTATGTTTCTTTGTATGTTGCTCGATTCTTTATCTTCTTCAGTTAGTACTTCAACTGTGTTCTTTGGATACTTCAATATCTTGCGCACCTCTGGGCGCGCCATACGGTACTGTTGTATGGCTTATATGTGCGTGCGGTACTGTTGCATGACTTCTTTCTGTTTCTACGCGCGGTACTGTTGCGCTCACTGTCTGTTTCTACGCGCGATACTGTTGCGCTCACTGTCTGTTTCTTCGCGCGATACTGTTGCGCTCACTTTCTGTTTCTTATTACTTAACAACCTTGTTCTGTGTTGTTATCACCACTGAATAATTAATATTTGGCCCAGTACCGCAGAATTTACTAGAAAATACTGTAAAATCACATATCGGAATGAATCTGGCCAATATTTTTGTGATTCCAGTGTGAATATTTCTTATCCTATGCATGGACAACAGTATGCAAAAAGAACTATTCAGAAATCACCTATATTTTGAATGTCGCCACTGAATAATTAATATTTGGTTAACTACTGCGGAATTTACTAGAAAAAACTACCAAATCACATATCGGAATGAATCTGGCCAATATTTGTATGATTCCAATGTGAATATTCCTCATCCTATGCATGGGCAAGATTATGCAAAAAGAAGTATTCAAAAATCGCCAATAATTTGGATGTCACCACTGAATAATTAATATTTGGTCCACTACTGCGGAATTCACTAGAAAAAAGTACCAAATCAAATATCTGAATGAATCTGACCAATATTTGTATGATTCCAGTGTGAATATTCCTCATCCTATGCATGGGCAAGAGTATTAAAAAAGAAGTATTCCAAAAGCACCAATAATTTGGGTGTCACCATTGAATAACTGAATAGCTCACTTATTGTGACATGTGCTTTGCAGCAAAAATATTGCTATTGCATTGTGATGTAGCAAAACAAATTCACATGATGAGACTCGAACCAACAACACTACGGTACATCTGATACGCAGTACCACTATTACTATCTACTGCTGATTCTTGACTCTTTGAAAGTACAGTTTATGAAGATTTCTACCAGTACCCTACGTACAGGAAACCTACACATCCCCTGCATACATACATACGTACTACTAGGTATGTATGCAGACATGTTACAATCTCAGGGAAGGCTCATCCTATATAATATGTACCAACAGTAAGGTACCGGCGTACCTCCACCTCCACCACTTCGCGCCAAAAGATTTGTACCAGTACCCTACGTACAGTATACACAGTACTGGAAACCTACACATCCCCTGCCTACGTCCGAAAACTGTTTCGCGACCCCTCCCAAGAATTTATTTAGGGGGGTCGCGATTTATTCCTGGCTCATTTTGACGTAGCTCCATTCGTAGCCCTCTCGCGATTCGCAACCCCAATCGCGACCCAGATACTACCTCAATTACGAGAAAAAAAAATAAAATTCAAACTCGACCCAAATTTTTTTTCAATCTGACTCATTATTACCGACCCTACCATCATTATATATTATGAGACTGTTGCAGAAATTCACTCCCAAAAATTGATTTCTCATCCCGACACAAAGTATTTCCCATCACACCCCTCAAGAAATTCATCACAAAAATCACAATTATTACCCGAAGCCCAGGAATCGCGACCCCCAGAAAAAAAAATTTTGAAACACTATGATGGAAAATATAAGTCTTTCTTTTGATAAATATTGATATTACTCTAATAATTGTTTATTCTCTGTTCAATTTTCTCACACACGCACACACAAATTTTGGTTCGTTAAAAGAAGTCGTCATCCTTGAAATCGTCGTCGCTCTTCGTTTCGATCGTCCTTGTCTTCGTCGTCCTTGTCTTCGTCGTTGCTTCTCGCTTCGATCGTCTTCGTCCTCCCTGAAGTCGTCGTTGCTCTTCGCTCCAAATTGCCTTCCTCTTCGTCGTCCTCCCTGAAATCGTCGTCCTCTCTGAAATTGTCGTTGCTCTTTGCTTCGATTGGCTTCGTCGTCCTCTCTGAAATCCACACCACACAAATTTTGGTTCAAACGATTTTTAAATAATGGTCATCGTGATAATTTCATCCATACCGGTATCTGTACTGCCAGTAAAGGTCTCCTCACATCGCATCATATTTCATCAGTTGCAATCGCATCATTTTGTCAGTTGCGATCCCATCATATTTGTCTTGCGATCGCAATATGTGTCAGTTGCCCCGTCGCATCATGTTTCGCATCATTTTTCAGTTGCCCCGTCGAATTAAAGTTGATTCTTCCCTATCAGTAGCAAGCAGGCAACTCAATGCAGAATTAGAACAATTGAAATCCATTATCAATACCCCAGATCTTGATGTGCTTCACTCACCGTTGCATTATATATTTGCCGTTGCATCCTATTTCATCAGCAGTTGCGGTCGCCTCCCTATCAGGAGCAAGCAGGCAAGTCAATGATGCACAGTTAGACGAATCAAAATCCATTATTAGTAATACCTCCTCCAACCTTGATGTGGTTCACTTACCATTTCCATCTCATTATATTTCAGTTGCCGTCTTTCTTGTTCCATTCCGACCCAAAATTATGTGAAGTAAGATTTACGACACATGCATTTTCTGTCATGCATGTGTTTGCCGAGAATTGATTTCTTCTACATGATAGCAGTAGAGTTACTACTAGTAGTATGTACCGTACTGAAGTAATAGTAGAAACCAGTAGAAACAAGCTGATGAT
Source organism: Pseudo-nitzschia pungens (assembly GCA_037355855.1). NCBI lineage: Eukaryota > Bacillariophyta > Bacillariophyceae > Bacillariales > Bacillariaceae > Pseudo-nitzschia > Pseudo-nitzschia pungens. Next base: position 3,637,016 of record CM074758.1, read on the forward strand.
GGTGATATCGCGCGCCACCTAAACCACAGAGAGCCAGCCCCGCTGCGCCATAATTTTGGACTACCTCTTATGTACTACTACCTACGCACTGCAGTAGTATGTAGCAGCAGTGTATAACTGTACTACTACTGCAAGCAGCAAGAATAGTACTACCTCAGTGAATATACCATCAAATCAAATATCTGAATGAATCTGGCCATTCTTTGTGTGATTCCAGTGTGAATATTTCTCATCCTATGCATGGGCAAGACTATTCAAAAAGAAGTATTCAAAAATCACCAATAATTTGGATGTCACCACTGAATAATTAGTAGTTGGCCCAGTACTGCAGAATTTACTAGAAAATACTGTAAAATCACATATCTGAATGAATCTGGCCAATCTTTGTGTGATTCCAGTGTGAATATTTCTCATCCTATCCATGGGCAAGAGTATGCAAAAAGAAGTATTCAAAAATCACCAATGGTATGGGTGTCACCACTGAATAATTAATATTTGGTCAACTACTGCGGAATTCACTAGAAAAAAGTAGCAAATCACATATCGGAATGAATCTGGCCAATAGTTGTGTGATTGCAGTGTGAATATTCCTCATACTGTGCATGGGCAAGAGTATGCAAAAAGAAGTATTCAAAAATCACCAATAATTTGGATGTCACCACTGAATAATTAGTAGTTGGCCCAGTACTGCAGAATTTACTAGAAAATACTGTAAAATCACATATCTGAATGAATCTGGCCAATCTTTGTGTGATTCCAGTGTGAATATTCCTCATCCTATGCATGGGCAAGAGTATGCAAAAAGAAGTATTCAAAAATCACCTATAATTTGGGTGTCACCACTGAATAATTAATATTTGGTCAACTACTGCGGAATTTACTAGAAAAAAGTACCAAATCACATATCAGAATGAATCTGGCCAATATTTGTGTGATTCCAGTGTGAATATTTCTCATCCTATGCATGGGCAAGAGTATGCAAAAAGAAGTATTCAAAAATCACCAATAATTTGGATGTCACCACTGAATAATTAATATTTGGCCCAGTACCGCAGCATTTAGTAGAAACTGCTGTAAAATCAAATATGTGAATGAATCTAGTCAATATTTGTGTGATTCCAGTGTGAATATTTCTCATCCTATGCATGGGCAAGAGTATGCAAAAAGAAGTATTCAAAAATCACCAATGGTATGGATGTCACCATTGAATAACTGAATAGATCACCTGGTGACAAATGCTTCGCAGCAAAAATATTTCTATTGCATCGTGATGTAGCAAAAGACATTCCCGTGATGGGACTCGAACCAACAATACCAACTGCATACAATCCAGTAGTGCCACTATTACTGTCTACTACTGCTAAACTGGTGTTCTCTCCATCTTTTAATGCTACCACCATCTCGGGGAAGGCTCATCCTGTATAATATGTACCAACACTAAGTTACCGTACCTCCACCACTTCGCGCCAAAAGATTTGTACCAGTACCGTACGTACAGTTTATATGTACCGTTTACACCGTACTGGAAACCTACACATCCCCAGCCTGTTTGTACTGTCGGTACCTACTAGGAACGGGTATGCACAGACCTGTCATTTTTTTTCTCAGCCTGTACACTTAGTACTGTAAAGTACCGGTACGTACATTGCTGTCATTTTTTCCACTCAGCCTGTACACACAGTACCGTAAAGCACGTAATAAAGCACTAAAGCACTACTACGTCACAGTGGCAGATCGATTTTCCGCCCCACATCTCCCTCGTGGAGGATGTGTCATAATTTTCATTTTCGTTTCAATTCTTGCATCGGAATATTCTGGCCGGTCCAGTTTAACCTAGCCATCAGGCACCGGGACCATCTCTTTTGAAAAAGACACACATGCTGTGGGGAGCTTGAGAACGGCCGCTCTTGCTTTCTGCACTGTTGTCTCATTCATATCACGGAGGTCGGGTGTGTTGAAGTCCTGGAACTACCTGGCTTACCCAGATATACGACGTACTGATATTGAAAACAACGAAGACGAAAACCACAACCGATTGGTGCGGAGACGGACGACGACGACGACGACGACAAAGGTACGATCGCTCCAGAGAGGGCCGACGGGGGTACAATCGCTCCAGAGAGGGACGATGGGGTTACGATCGCTTCGGACGGGGACGACGCGGGTACTAACAGTTTGTCGTTGTTTTTTTTTATTTCGTCTTTCCAGAGAAAAACAACAGATCGGTGCGGAGACGGACGACAACGACGACGAAGGTACAATCGCTCCAGAGAGGGACGACGGGGGTACGATCGCTATGATCGCTTCTAACAGGAGTTTCTTGTTGTCTTTACTTTCGCCTTTCCAGAGAAAAACAACCGATACGATTGCTGAAGAGGGGAACGACCGATACGATCATTGCTGAAGAGGGGAACGACAGATACAATTGTTGAAGAGGGGAACGACCGATACGATTGCTGAAGAGGGGAACGACCGATACGATTGCTGAAGAGGGGAACGACAAGGAAAGACGGCAATAGTTCTTTAACAATATTCTCGTGTATTATCCCCCCTGTATTATCGACGCGTTGCTGCTTGCTGTCCCCCCTGGTGTATTATCGATGCGTTGGTTGCTGCTTGCTGTCCCCACTGTATTATCGACGCGTTGTTGCTGCTGCTTGCTGTCCCCTCTGTATTATCGACGCGTTGTTGCTGCTGCTTGCTGTCCCCCCCTGTATTATCGCCGCGTTGCTGCTGCTTGCTCCCCCCTGTATTATCGACGCGTTGTTGCTGCTTGCTGTCCCCCCTGTATTATCGACGCGACGCGTTGCTGCTGCTTGCTGTCCCCCCCCTGTATTATCAACGCGTTGCTGCTGCTTGCTGTCCCCCCTGTATTATCGACGCGTTTGAATTATCGACGCGTTGCTGCTTGCTGTCCCCCCCTGTATTATCGACGCGTTGTCCCCCCCTGTATTATCGACGCGTTGCTGCTGCTCGCTGTCCCCCCTGTATTATCGACGCGCTGTTGCTTGCTGCTGCTTGCTGTCCCCCCCTGTATTGTCGACGCGTTGCTGCTGATTGCTGCTTGCTGCTTGCTGTCCCCCCCCTGTATTATCGACGCGTTGCTTGCTGTCCCCCCCCTGTATTATCGACGCGCTGTTGCTTGCTGCTGCTTGCTGTCCCCCCCTGTATTATCGACGCGTTGCTGCTTGCTGTCCCCCCCTGTATTATCGACGCGTTGCTGCTGTTTGCTGTCCCCCCCCCTGTATTATCAACGTGTATCGATGCTTGCTGTCCCCCCTGTACTAATTTTTTTTCTACATATATCCCTGTACAATTTGTACTGGAAAATCGAATTTTTTGATTGGCTCATTCAAATCGTTGCTGCTGCTTGGTGTCCCCCCTGTACCGTATTATCGACGCGTTGCTGCTGCTTGGTGTCCCCCCCTGTATTATCGATGCGTTGCTGCTGATTATCGACGCGTTGCTGCCGATGTGTTGCTGCTGCTTGCTGTGATAGTGGTGTGTGTTGAACCGAAGGAAGGGTGACTTCTTCTTTCACGGAAGAAATGAAATCCATAAGATTGTTATCACGATAATAGGTCCGGCAATCACTATTGAAATAAAGGTGCTTTGAGAGCCCTTGAGATACATATCGATAGGTGAAATTGTAGCTTGATTCTTGTTTGTATCCCTTGAAGGATTTTGATTTTCTTCTTCTTCCGGAGGCAATGCAGTTGCAACAATGGAATGTCTTGGGTATTCTGGGATCATTGGCAAAGTGCCTTGGGTCGGAGGAAGCTTTCGGCATGGTGGTGTGCGTGAAATACAAACATGTGTTTGATAATAAAATATTTGTTGTTGTGACGCGATGCGAAGGAGGAAAATTAAAATGGTCCGTGACGTAACTTTTGTGTGATGAAGTAAATCTGATTAAAAATTATTTGTTATATGGAGTCGAATGTGTCAAATCTGTAAAATGGAATGAAAAGGTGACGAGGGACTGAATATCAGGGTCTAGATCAGAACATTTTCCAGAAAACGATACGGGGATCGAGAAAAAAAAGGAATAAGGTTGAGAATAATAGAAAAAAGGTTGTGAAATAAAAAATTGGGGTCGCGTTTTTTTTAGACAAGTCGCGATTGGGTCGCGATCCGGTCGCGATTGGTCGCGATGGGTCGCGAACCAGTTTTCGGACGTATATGTACATACGTACTACTAGGTATGTATGCAGACATGTCATTTTTTCTTTTACTAAGACTGTAGACTTAGTACTGTAATCTACGTACATTGCTGTCATTTTTTCCTAGGACTGTATAAACAGTACTGTTACCTACGTACATTATGTTACGGTGAATTTTGTTGTTCGATTTTCCGCCCCACATCTCCCTCGTGGTGGATGTGTCATAATTTTCATTTCGGTGTTGGAAATTTTCTGTCAGGCCCAGTTTAAAGTGAGATCAAGGCGCCTGGTACCATCTTGGAGAGACTAATGGCAAAGAAAGTAAAGAACTGATCACTCTTGAAATCCTTCCTGTTATCTTTTGTTATCAAGGTAGGGTGGGTTGCAGACCTTGAGTCATCTGGCTTATCCAGATATCTACGAGTACGACGCGCGAACGAACCTGCAGAGGACGACAAAGACGATCGGAACAACGAAGACCGAAGACACTAAAAGGTACGACGAAGGTACGATCGTAGAAGAGGGGGACGACGATGACGAGCGAGACGACGACGCCCGGGACAATGATGACAACCGGAACGATAATGATGACTAACCGCGTTTTGTTTATTTTGGACGAAGACGATCGAAGCGAAGAGCAACGACGACTTCAAGGACGACGAACACGATCGAAACGAAGAGCAACGACGATTTCAAGGACGACGACGACGACGATCGAAACAAAGAGCAACGACGACAACGATCAAAACGAAGAGCAACGACGATTTCAAGGACGTAGTCGCCTGTTGTTTATTTTGTACATTCACGAACGAAGACGATCGAACCTGCAGAGGACGACAAAGATGTTTGGGACAAGGAGGGACGACGACACTAAAAGGTACTGTAATTGAATACCAATCGGGAAAGAGAGAGACGACGATGATGACCGGAAGGACGATGATGACCGGAACGACCAATACGATTGTTGAAGAGGGGAACGACCGATACGATCGCTCAAGAGGAGAACAACGAATACAATCGCTGACAAGGAAAGACGACGAAGGCGATAGTTCTTTAAAAATATTCTTGTGTATTATCCCCCCTGTACTATCGACGCGTTGCTGCTTGCTGCTGCTTGCTGTCCCCCCCCCTGTATTGTCGACGCGTTGGTTGCTGCTGCTTGCTGCTTGCTGTCCCCTCTCCCTGTATTGTCGAAGCGTTGCTGCTGCTTGCTGTCCCCCCTGTATTATCGACGCGTTTGTATTATCGACGCGTTACTGCTGTTTGCTGTCCCCCCTGTATTATCGACGCGTTGCTTCTGCTTGCTGTCCTCCCCCCCTGTATTATCGACGCGTTGCTCCTGCTTCTGCTGTATTATCGACGCGTTGCTGTTTGCTGTCCCCCCTGTATTATCGACGCGTTGCTTCTGCTTGCTGTCCTCCCCCCCTGTATTATCGACGCGTTGCTGCTGCTTGCTGTCCCCCCTGTATTATCGACGCGTTGCTGCTTGCTGCTTGCTGTCCCCCCTGTATTATCGAAACGTTGCTGCTGCTTGCTGCTGTATTATCGACGCGTTGCTGCTGCTTGCTGTCCCCCCCCTGAATTATCGACGCGTTGCTGCTTGCTGCTGCTTGCTGTCCCCCCCCCCCTGTATTATCGACGCGTTGCTGCTGCTTGCTGTCCCCCCTGTATTATTGACGCGTTTGTATTATCGACGCGTTGCTGCTGCTCGCTGTCCACCCTGTGTTAGATTTTTTTTACTGGAAAATCGATTTTTTTTTGATTGGCTCATTCACTCAGCACCTCTATCTGCTTGCTGTCCCCCATGTATTACCGACACGTCGCTGCTTGCTGCTGCTTGCTGTCCCCCCTGCTGTATTATCGACGCGTTGGTTGCTGCATGCTGTCCCCCCTGCTGTATTATCGACGCGTTGCTGCTGCTTGCTGTCCCCCCTGTATTATTGACGCGTTTGTATTATCGACGCGTTGCTGCTGCTCGCTGTCCACCCTGTGTTAGATTTTTTTTACTGGAAAATCGATTTTTTTTTGATTGGCTCATTCACTCAGCACCTCTATCTGCTTGCTGTCCCCCATGTATTACCGACACGTCGCTGCTTGCTGCTGCTTGCTGTCCCCCCTGCTGTATTATCGACGCGTTGGTTGCTGCATGCTGTCCCCCCTGCTGTATTATCGACGCGTTGCTGCTGCTTGCTGTCCCCCCCTGTATTATCGACGCGTTTGTATTATCGACGCGTTGCTGCTGCTTGCTGTCCCCCCTGTATTATCGACGCCTTGGTTGCTGCATGCTGTGACTTTTGTGTGATTGAAGTAAATCTGATTAAAAATTATTTGTTATGTTGAGTCAAATGTGTCAAATGTGTAAAATGGAATGAAAGGGTGACAAGGGACTGAATATCAGGGTCTAGACCAGAACATTTTCCTGGGAACGTTGCGGGGGTGGAGAAAAAGGAGAAACAAGGTTGAGAATAATGGAAAAAAGGTTGTGAAATAAAAAATTGGGGTCGCATTTTTCTGAGACAAGTCGCGATTGGGTCGCGATCCGGTCGCGATTGGTCGCGATGGGTCGCGAACCAGTTTTCGGACGTGTACAAAGCAAGAATTTCACCCCGGTAAGAGCTAGTATCAACTGAGAGGAACAGGGGCCAGGACCAATTGTCACGCGTTCGTATACCCATTAACACTCGGCGCAGAGTCTTCAAACCCAAGCCCTGTCCCAAATCAACAGGAAGGTCAAGATCAACAACACCCAGAACAGGAGCAGTCTCATGGCTTTCAATAAACTTGGACTGTTGGTACTTGGCTTGTTTCACAGTCTTGAGCTTGGAGGGAGGGAGGGGCCTGTCAGAGGGGTTGGTGGCTGTCTCAATAAACTTGTAGAATTTACCATCAGGGAGGGATGCAATGTCAGAAGGCTTGCACCTGTTGAACTGACCTTTGAGCAGCTTGACAGTTTGAGCTCGCTTGGTAGCATCACAAAGGACATGAGCAGCTGAGACAGGATTGGGATCAGGGGATCTGGAGTTGTCCAGGCTGATGTTCTTCCAGATAACAGAAATTGGAAAGGCTTGAAACCTGGGATGGGTCTGAAGTAATGCATTGTAGTGATCAAGATCAAAACTCTGCATGTAAGATCCAAGGAGGAAACCACAGGTGACAATAACTGGAGCCTGGATATGATCATACTTCAAGTCCATGTCACGATCCCTGAGTCTCTGAAGCAAAGGTGTAGACAGGAGAGTCTTCAAAGAAACACTGTGCCCAACAAAGAACCTTAAATGGGGGGCAGTTCTGCTGCGAAGCCACAGCTGAGCGACATACAACTCCAAGGTTTTTCTGTCTGGGAGGGTAGACCACAGCTTGGTGACAGGCTTGGCTTTGGGGTTGAGCCTAGCTCTGGAAGGAAAAACATAGAGCACCAGGCGCTTGTCAACTTTCCAGAGCAATTCCAGGGCTTCCTTGAGAGACTTAAGCAGTTCATCATACAGCTCCCCAGGGTGTTGAGACATGAGCCGGGGAAGGGAAAGTGTTACATATGAACTGTGAGAACACTTGGAACCTTCAGTGACATCTACTGGAGACCTGGAATCACTAGAGCAAACCCCTCGGCGCTGGAGAAAATGCCCATCAGAAGAGGACAACACAGTGGCACCACCTAGACCAGGAAGAAAGGAAACTGATCTGGAGCTGGAAGCAACACCCCCTGCTGCAGGAGCAGGAGCAGGCGGCCTCTGCTTGAAATGCCAGTGGGATCCAAGTGCTTGGTTAGCTGCCAACCAAACTTTTCCTTCAGTGCTGGGCAAAAGGTTGCCTTCACAGTAAAAGGTTTCAAAACACTCAGGCGGTGACATCTTGGCCAATCCAATAAGACATCTCTTCAGAGCATGGCCAGAAGGTTGCTGAGTCCAGTCGGCAGAGTCTTGAAAGCATATAGATGCAAGGGAAACCAGGGACTCTAAGGAAGCAGTTCTCCAATCAGGGTTGTCAGGATAAGCTTGCGAATAAACTGGAGGAATGGCGGACTGACAGACATCGTGGATGGATTTCTTGTCATTCCCATCCTTCTTGCTGAAAAAGTGAGTGGGACTTGGACACCCAGTCCATAGCCGGGATCCTGTTGGAGTTTTGCAAAGAGCTTGGATAGGGGTGGGAATGGAAGCACGACCAGCAAAAAGCCCCTTACCATAGAAGCACCAGAGGAAAGAATCTGAGTGAGCTTTGTTGGCAGCAGCCAGGGCTGTCTGGCGCAGAGCATTTCGCTCTGCAGACGGTGTGTCAGAAAGGAATGCAAGAGTAGCTTGTTTCAGACTAGACTTGGAAGGAGAGACCTTGGAAGGAGGGACCTTGGAAGGAGGGTGCTTAGAGTCTGAGGGCTCAGAGCCTGGCTGGCCATCCCCAGACGTCGCACTGGTGGACTTTCCACTGTTGGACTTCCCACTGCCAGACTGCCCGGACTGTCCACTGTCAGACGTCCCACTGTCGGACTGCCCACTGCCTGAATGCCCAGTGTCGGAATGCCCAGTGCCGGACTGCTCAGTGCTCATATCAACATCATCTAGTGCACCAGTAGACACAGCAGAAGTGAAGGACATATCATCATCAGAAGGGAGAGAATCCCTAGAGGGAGGGGGAGAGGGAGTAGCCTGAACGGAGCCAGCAGGTGGTCGGCGGGAAGGAGTCCCCACAAAGGCGCGTTTGTTTGAAAGAGTGGCAGCCAAGGGAGGCCGTTTGCGTCTGGAGGCTGGGGGGGAGGCATAGTGGATCTGGTAGTGGCTTAATAGGCGTGTTGGCTTAGACACTGGTAGGAGTCTGTCAGTGTTTACCCGTAGGTAGAGGTACAGCTGGAGGTAGTCTGGAAAAAGGGTAAAAATGAGCAAAATTTGTCTCACACTTGGAGCACGAAACTCTGCGCGAAACTCTGCAACTCTGCAAATCGTGTAGTAGCCTGAAAATTGTTCAAATTTGAACAATTTTCAACTAAGGAACTCTGCAAATCGTGTAGTAGGTTGAAAATTGTGCAAATTTGAACAATTTTTCAACTAAGGTACCGGTACTGCAAATCGTGTAGATGCAAATTCGAACCAGATATGATTCGAATTGGAATACAGCAGCCCACCAGCTTGAAAATTTCGAATCGGATATGATTCGAATTGGGATACAGCAGCCCACCGGGAAGCCAGTAGCCTGAAAACAGGGGCTTTAGTAGGAACACTTAAGGACCAGGGAATTTTAATGACAGGGCACACTTAAAAGGCTCAGGAGGGAACTTGAAGTTCAAACTCGCGAGTACTTATAAGTGGAAACAGTATCCAGGGGCAATTGGCTTGAAAACAGGTACCTTGAGCGAGACGATTAGGAACCAGCGAAGCTGCTTGCTTGAAAACAGGGGCTTTAGTAGAAAGACCTAGGGACCAGAGGGAGGTTATTTCACAACCTTTTTTCCATTATTCTCCACTTTTTTCCATTATTCTCAACCACATTTCTCCCTTTTCTCAACTCCCCCAACGTGTCGACGGAAATGTTCTGTTCTAGACCCTGACATTCAGTCCCTCTTCACATTTTCATTCCATTTTACACATTTGACACACTTGACTCAACACAACAAATAATTTTTAATCCAATTTACTTCAATCACACAAAAGTGTTACGTCGCGCACCTTTGTGAACTTTTTTTTTCAGTGGTGTCACATCACATACCGGGACATCGCATCACAAAAACACACACCACCATGCCGAAAGCTTCCGTGTCAAAAGCTTCCTCCGACCCAAGGCACTTTGCCAATGAGCCCAGAATACCCAAGACATTCCATTGTCGCAACTGCATTGCCTCCGGAAGAAGAAGAAAATCAAAATCCTTCAAGGGATACAAACAAGAATCGAGCCACTTTCACACCTACCGATATGTCTGTAGAGGACTTTCATTTCACTTGAAGTCGAACATTGATTGCCAAACTTATTATCGTGATAACAATCTTATGGATTTTATTTCTTCTGCGAAAGCAGAAGTCACCCTCCCTTTTGTCCGACACAGACCATCACAGTATGGACTGACAATGACACAGAATGGACCACAAATCCCCCCCTCCCTTGCCCCAAATGACACCGCCGCAACAAATTCTATCCATACCTCACTCAATCCTCAAGTGATCGCCAATGTATTGATCCCACCCATGGACAGACAGGCAATCGAATCACATATGGCTGAAAACGAGGAACAAATGAATGCAATCGATTCCGATGTTGATGCCTCGGACCATTTTGATGCCAGTTCCGACACCGAAATATCTGATTCCGAAATCATGAAAGAAAGCACCACCATTTCCATAAACGAAAGAGAGGAAACATTCCGGAATCGCACTCTGTTCCCACCCCGTCCAGAACTTATTGCCGAAATCAACCTCCTCAACATCATAACACAACACAAACTACCTCTTTCCACTTATCAAACCATTTTCCATTGGGCAAAAGCCAGCAATAATCTTCCTTTTTCGATTTCAATATTACACCAACAAGAAAACGTGACGCCATTTTCCAAGAAATTAAAAAAAATCTTGGCATATCGTCGGAACCAAAATTTGAGCCCAAAATTGTGAATTGGCTTCCCGACAACAAACCTGCTCAAATATACGTCCGTCCATTTTTGGATGCTTTGTATTCCCTTCTGTCGAACCCGGATTTAATGTTGGAAGAAAATTTGTCATTCCCCAACAGCAATACCCCCTTGTCACCAGAGCATTTCCCGGTTCGAACTGATTCTTGTCCCATCACAGAGTTGCATCACGGATCATGGTGGTCGGATTCATGGAGATCCCTCTGCATAGAAGAAAATTCTGAAATCCTTGTTCCCATCATTTTTTACATGGATGGAATTAGCTTGGATGCGCACGGAAGACTATCACTGACTCCACTCAACATGACCCTAGGCATATTCAACATCGAAACAAGGAAAAGGCCGGAAGCATGGACAACAATCTATTTTCATCCTGACTCTGATTTGGAGAGCATTCACCATTCAAGAAAACCATCTCCAAAAGAATCAATCCAAAACCTCCATAATGCCCTAGAAGTGGCGCTCCGATCTTTCAAAGAAGCATGTGAGTCCACCCATGAAGGCATCCAATGGGATTTTCTCCCTTATGCCGGCCAATTGTGGCAAGTCAAAATGAAATTTTCAATAGCCTATGTCATCGGTGACACCGAACTGCATGATAAATTATGTGGCAAATATGGATCACGGTCGGGGGGTGTACAAAAGCTCTGCCGACACTGTAACTGTTCCACCAGGGACATAAACAGACCATCAGCACAACAAACAGCCTCTCTTTGGGTCCCATCCGATTTTCATACATTTCCAGACTCAGATGACACCACCACCAAGGAATATTTCAACAATATTTCTCACCACCAAATCAGAAATGCATTCCACGGTCTCAACTTTGGTACAAATGTCAACAACATCCACCTAGCCTCCCCTGGTGAATGCCTTCATATGCACCAGCTGGGGTGTGCCAAACGAGAGGTAGAATCCCTGGAGCAACTGATGAAGGGTTCAATACCATGCCCGTATGCTGATCATCTAAAGACGGGTGTTTCCACAGTAAATACAATTGGGCATGTCTCTCAAAAATATGGAGCCCTTCTCTCAAGGCAGTCGGATCGTGACTTCCCCAGAACTAAATTCAGCTCCAATCTTCTGTCTGTCACTAAAAAGGAGGGGCACGATTACAGTGGTATGCTGATTTCGATTCTTCTAACATTGGTTTCTGAATCCGGCGTTGGCGTTTTGAGGGACACCTCATTTGTGAAGAAGCACATTGATGTCATCGAACAAATCATCTCTATGGAAGAATTTCTCAAACACGGCCGGCCAACCACAAAGTGCATCAAAAATCTTCCCAAAACCATCATTCACTTCCTCAACTCTATCAATGGCACCTGTCTTAGGAAGGGAATGGGAACAAAACTGATCAAAAATCACCTCTACTTTCACATTCCAAAGTACATCAGTCTGTGGGGTCCAACATTAGGTTTCGATTCTGCATACAGTGAAAGTCACCACAAGACAGAAATAAAAGCACCGTCCAAAAATACTCAACAAAATGCCACAACCTTAGTCCATCACGTCCGAAAACTGTTTCGCGACCCCTCCCAAGAATTTATTTAGGGGGGTCGCGATTTATTCCTGGCTCATTTTGACGTAGCTCGATTCCTAGCTCTCTCGCGATTCGCAACCCCAATCGCGACCCACTAACTACCTCAACTACCTCAATTACGAGAAAAAAAAATAAAATTCAAACTCGACCCAAATTTTTTTTCAATCTGACTCATTATTACCGACCCTACCATCATTATATATTATGAGACTGTTGCAGAAATTCACTCCCAAAAATTTATTTCTCATCCCGACACAAAGTATTTCCCATCACACCCCTCAAGAAATTCATCACAAAAATCACAATTATTACCCGAAGCCCAGGAATCGCGACCCCCATGAAAAAAAATTTGAAACACTATGAAGCAAAATATAAGTCTTTCTTTTGATAAATATTGATATTACTCTAATAATTGTTTATTCTCTGTTCAATTTTCTCACACACGCACACACAAATTTTGGTTCGTTAGAAGAAGTCGTCGTCCTTGAAATCGTCGTCGCTCTTCGTTTCGATCGTCCTCGTCTTCATCGTCCTTGAGTCGTCGTTGCTTCTCGCTTCGATCGTCTTCATCCTCCCTGAAGGCGTCGTTGCTCTTCGCTCCGATTGCCTTCCTCAGTGTCGTCCTCCCTGAAATCGTCGTCCTCTCTGAAATCGTCGTCCTCTCTGAAATTGTTGTTGCTCTTCGTTTTCGATCGTCGTCGTCGTCGTCGTCGTCGTCCTTGAAATCGTCGTTGCTCTTCGCTTCGATCGTCATCGTCGTCCTTGAAATCGTCGTTGCTCTTTGCTCCTATCGTCTTCGTCATCATGCACACCACACAAATTTTGGTTCAAACAATTTTTAAATAATGGTCATCGTGATAATTTCATCCATACCGGTATCTGTACTGCCAGTAAAGGTCTCCTCACATCGCATCATATTTCATCAGTTGCAATCGCATCATTTTGTCAGTTGCGATCACATCATATTTGTCTTGTGATCGCAATATGATGTGTCAGTTGCCCCGTTGCATCATGTTTCGCATCATTTTTCAGTTGCCCCGTCGCATTACTAAAGTTGATTCTTCCCTATCAGTAGCAAGCAGGCAACTCAATGCAGAATTAGAACAATTGAAATCCAGCATTATCAATACCCCAGATCTTGATGTGCTTCACTCACCGTTGCATTATATTTCATTTGCCGTTGCATCCTATTTCATCAGCAGTTGCGGTCGCCTCCCTATCAGGAGCAAGCAGGCAAGTCAATGATGCACACAGTTAGACGAATCAAAATCCATTATTAATACCTCCTCCAACCTTGATGTGGTTCACTTACCATTTCCATCTCATTATATTTCAGTTGCCGTCTTTCTTGTTCCATTTCGACCCAAAATTATGTGAAGTAAGATTTACGACACATGCATTTTCTGTCATGCATTTATTTGCTGAGAATTGATTTCTTCTACATGATAGCAGTAGAGTTACTACTAGTAGTAGTATGTACCGTACCGAAGTAATAGTAGAAACCAGTAGAAACCTGATGGTGGTATCATTGCGCGCCACCTAAACCATAGAGAGCCAGCCCCGCTGCGCCATAATTTTGGACTACCTCTTATGTACTACTACCTACGCACTGCAGTAGTATGTAGCAGCAGTGTATAACTGTGGTACTACTACTACAAGCAGCAAGAATAGTACTACCTCAGTGAATATACCATCAAATCAAATATCTGAATGAATGTGGCCAATCTTTGTGTGATTCCAATGTGAATATTTCTCATCCTATGCATGGGCAAGAGTATGCAAAAAGAAGTATTCAAAAATCACCTATAATTTGGGTGTCACCACTGAATAATTAATATTTGGTCCACTACTGCGGAATTTACTGGAAAAAAGTAGCAAATCACATATCTGACTGAGTCTGGCCAATATTTGTGTGATTCCAGTGTGTATATTCCTCATCCTATGCATGGTCAAGAGTATGCAAAAAGAAGTATTCAAAAATCACCTATAATTTGGGTGTCACCACTGAATAATTAATATTTGGTCCACTACTGGAAAATTCACTAGAAAAAAGTACCAAATCACATATCTGAATGAATGTGGCCAATCTTTGTGTGATTCCAATGTGAATATTCCTCATACTGTGCATGGGCAAGAGTATTCAAAAAGAAGTATTCAAAAATCACCAATAATTTGGATGTCACCACTGAATAATTAATATTTGGTCCACTACTGCAGAATTTACTAGAAAAAAGTACCAAATCAAATATCTGAACAAATCTGTCCAATATTTGTGTGATTCCAATGTGAATGTTCCTCATACTGTGCATGGGCAAGAGTATGCAAAAAGAAGTATTCAAAAATCATTGAAAGTTTGGATGTCACCACTGAATAATTAATATTTGGCCCAGTACTGCGGCATGTACTAGAAAATACTCTAAAATCAAATATCTGAATGAATCTGGCCAATAGTTGTGTGATTCCAGTGTGAATATTTCTCATACTGTGCATGGGCAAGAGTATTCAAAAAGAAGTATTCAAAAATCACCAATAATTTGGATGGCACCACTGAATAATCAATATTTGGCCCAGTACCTCAGCATTTAGTAGAAAATACTCTAAAATCAAATATCTGAATGAATCTGGCCAATAGTTGTGTGATTCCAGTGTGAATATTTCTCATACTGTGCATGGGCAAGAGTGTTCAAAAAGAAGTATTCAAAAATCACCAATAATTTGGATGTCACCACTGAATAATTAAAATATTTGGTCCACTACTGCAGAATCTACTAGAAAAAAGTACCAAATCACATATCTGAATGAATCTGGCCAATCTTTGTGTGATTCCACTGTGAATATTTCTCATCCTGTGCATGGGCAAGAGTATGCAAAAAGAAGTATTCAAAAATCACCAATAATTTGGATGTCACCAGTGAATAACTGAATAGATCACCTGGTGACAAGTGCTTCGCAGCAAAAATATTGCTATTGCATCGTGATGTAGCAAAAGACATTCCCATGGTGAGACTCAAACCACTACAGTACATTTTTCGCACAGTACCACTATTACACTCTAGTACTGCTGAGTATGTGTTCTCTTTATGTTATAATGCCACTACCATCTCAGGTAAGGCTCATCCTGTATAATATGTACCAACAGTAAGGTACTGGCGTACCTCCACTCCACCACTTCGCGCCAAAAGATTTGTACCAGTACCCTACGTACAGTATACACAGTACTGGAAACCTACACATCCCCTGCCTATACATACATACCTACTACTAGGTACTATGTATGCAGACATGTCATTTTTTCTTTTACTAAGACTGTAGACTTAGTACTGTAATCTACGTACATTGCTGTCATTTTTTCCTAGGCCTGTATAAACAGTACTGTTACCTCCGTACATTATGTGCATCATCGTGGTGAAGTGGTGAATTTTGTTGTTCGATTTTCCGCCCCACATCTCCCTCGTGGAGGATGTGTCATAATTTTCATTTTCGTGAGGATGTGTCATAATTTTCATTTTCGTTTCGGCGTTGGAATTTTCTGGCCGGACCAGTTTAAAGTGAGAGCAAGGCGCCTGGTACCATCTTGGAGAGACTAATGGCAAAGAAAGTAAAGAACTGATCACTCTTGAAATCCTTCCTGTTATCTTTTGTTATCAAGGTAGGGTGGGCTGCAGACCTTGAGTCACCTGGCTTACCCAGATATCTACGAGTACGACGCGCGAACGAACCTGCAGAGGACGACGACAATCGGACCCGCGGAGGACGACGAAGACGATCGGATCAAAGAGGACCGACGACACTAGAAGGTACTGTAATTGAATACCAATGGCGACAGGGAGGGACGACGACCGGGACGACGATGACGACTAACCGCCCGTTGTTTATTTTGTACAACCACACACAGATCGTAGCAAAGAGCAACGATGAAGACGATCGAAGCGAAGAGCAACGACGGCTTCAAGGACGACAAACACGATCGAAACGAAGAGCAACGACGATTTCAAGGACGACGACGACGATCGAAACGAAGAGCAACGACGATTTCAAGGACGACGACGACGATCGAAACGAAGAGCAACGTTGATTTCAAGGACGACGACGACGAGGGGAACGACAAACGACCGATACGATTGTTGAAGAGGGGAACGACCGATACGATCGAAAGACGGCGATAGTTCTTTAAAAATATTCTCGTGTATTATCCCCCCTGTATTATCGATGCGTTGCTGCTTGCTGTCCCCCCTGTATTATCGACGCGTTCGTTGCTGCTTGCTGTCCCCCCCCTGTATTTTCGACGCGTTCGTTGCTGCTTGCTGCTTGCTGTCCCCCCTGTATTATCGACGCGTTGCTGCTTGCTGCTTGCTGTCCCCCCCTGTATTATCGACGCGTTTGTATTATCGACGCGTTGCTGCTTGCTGCTTGCTGTCCCCCCTGTATTATCGACGCGTTTGTACTATCGACGCGTTGCTGCTGCTTGCTGTCCCCCCCTGTATTATCGACGCGTTGCTGCTTGCTGCTTGCTGTCCCCCCCTGTATTATCGACGCGTTTGTATTATCGACGCGTTGCTGCTTGCTGCTTGCTGTCCCCCCCTGTATTATCGACGCGTTTGTATTATCGACGCGTTGCTGCTTGCTGCTTGCTGTCCCCCCTGTATTATCGACGCGTTTGTACTATCGACGCGTTGCTGCTTGCTCACCCCCCTGTATTATCGACGCGTTGCTGCTGCTGTTTGCTGTTTGCTGACCCCCCTGTATTAATTTTTTTCTACGTATATTCCTGTACAATTTGTACTGGAAAATCGATTTTTTTGATTGGCTCATTCACTCAGCACCTCTATCTGCTTGCTGTCCCCCCTGTATTACCGACACGTCCCTGCTTGCTGCTGCTTGCTGTCCCCCCTGGTGTATTATAGACGCGTTGCTGTTTGCTGTCCCCCCTGCTGTATTATCGACACGTTGCTGCTGCTTGCTGTCCCCCCTGGTGTATTATCGACGCGTTGCTCCTGCTTGCTGTCCCCCCCTGTATTATCGACGCGTTGGTTGCTGCTTGCTGTCCCCCCCCCCTGTATTATCGACGCGTTGCTGCTTGCTGCTGCTTGCTGTCCCCTCTGCTGTATTATCGATGCGTTGCTGCTTGCTGTCCCCCTGCTGTATTATCGACGCGTTGCTGTTGCTTGCTGTCCCCCCTGTATTATCGACGCGTTTGTATTATCGACGCGTTGCTGCTGCTTGCTTTCCCCCCTGTATTATCGACGCATTGGTTGCTGCTTGCTGTCACTTTTGTGTGATTGAAGTAAATCTGATTAAAAATTATTTGTTATGTTGAGTCAAATGTGTCAAATGTGTAAAATGGAATGAAAGGGTGACGAGGGACTGAATATCAGGGTCTAGATCAGAACATTTTCCTGAAAACGATGTGGGGATCGAGAAAAAGGAGAAATAAGGTTGAGAATAGTGGAAAAAAGGTTGTGAAATAAAAAATTGGGGTCGCATTTTTCTGAGACAAGTGGGGATTGGGTCGCGATCCGGTCGCGATTGGTCGCGATGGGTCGCGAAACAGTTTTCGGACGCAGACAACCCGTCGGAAAGAAGAAGCATCTCTCCTTCAACTTGCAACCTCTCATTACAAGTTGAAGAAAGTGGGTGGTGATCCTAAAGTCATATCCCGCAGGCCATCCCAGTATGGTGCCCGTTTCACCATTTTTCTGGATGGAACCAAAAGTTCGATGCGATGGATCAGACAACGGAACTACAACAAACCATTTCATTCATCAATTGTGCTAGATTTTGTTTGCAACTCTGTCCTTCCTTTGCTCAATGACACATCCAGCATATTTGGGTTCACCGAACACAACAGATGGGATTCTGTGAATCGTGTCAACTACCTGTTCCGATGTCACCCCTCATACAGGTCTGATTCAGGCCAAGTTAACAGTGTATGGTTTGACTGGGCAATGTTTGCAGTTGATGACAACACTGAAATCCCCTGTCAAATGCTGTGTTTTCTGCATGTGAAAGATTTGAAACAACCCACATCGGCTGTGAATGGCTACGACGTTGATTCAGATGGCATCTATGCGGTTGTCAGAAAGTTTAAAGAGGATCCAAGGTCTACATCATCTCACTTTGTAAAAAGTGGCTATCTTGACAATACTTTATATTTATTTAACACCGACACTATTCTTTCCGAACTGGCAGTTGTTCCTGAACTGGACGAGAATGCGGAACCAGTAAACAATGGTCGGTGGTTGGTTGTTCACAATCGATTGCAATGGCTCGAATTCTTCGAAAAGAGGAATAATTCTATGACATATACTACCTACGAGAGCCTCTACTCCGCCTGTCCTGTACAACGAGAGGAATCAGACAGCACCGGCATTGCTGAATGAACCATTCTACACTAGGCAGGTAACTAAACAATAAGAAATCTTTGTATCATTTGCTGCGTCGTCATTAAAATCGTCGTCGCTCTTCGATTCGATTGTCTGCGTCGTCATTAAAATCGTCGTCGCTCTTCGATTCGATTGTCTTCATCGTCATTGAAATCGTCGTTGCTATTTGCTCCGATAGCCTTTCTCTTCGTTTTCTCCCTAAAATCGTTGTTGCTCTTTGCTCCGATAGCCCTCCTCTTCGTCCTTGAAATCGTCGTCGCTCTTTGCTTCGATTGTCTTCGTCGTCATTGAAATTGTCGTTGCTCTTCGCTCCGATAGCCTTTCTCTTCGTCGTCCTCCCTAAAATCGTCGTGGCTCTTTGCTCCGATAGCCTTCCTCTTCGTCCTTGAAATCGTCGTCGCTCTTTGCTTCGATTGTCTGCGTCGTCCTCCTCGAAACGTCGTTGCGTCGCTCCCCGCTTCGATCGCGTTCGGGAAGCTAATCCAAATCCAAATTGGGTATTTCAATCGCTTATCGAAATCCCCATCCCGAATCTGACTCCCAATCCAAATCCCATCCCGCACGCAAATCCTTTACCAAATCATCGTCAGCATCCTGCTCATAGAAATCCTGGTCAGACAAATCATCATCAGAATCTGATCCCAAACCCGCATCCACAACCCAATCCTCATCAGAATCTGAGCCCGAACCGGCATCTGCATCAGAATCTGAGCCTGAACCGGCATCGCCATTCTCTGGGGCTTCAGCCTGTGTAAGAGCAGCAACTGCGTCATCAAAGGCAACTTGGGCAGCGTCTCTGGCTGCCACGGCTTCATCACGAGCTGCTTGGGTTGCCATTTCTTCTGCCTCTGCCTCATGCCTCTCATCCTGAGTGGCATTTTGATTCTCATCGATTTCTATCCAACGGGCCAACGCTGCTTGCCACTCAGCCTGTCTTTGCGTCAGCTCTACTTGCGCTGCCTGCAAATTAACTTCGGCGGCACGTCTTGCTCTTCTGTGCTTGCCCCAATCAAGCAAGCAGAACACAAATGTTCGTGGACCACGACCCCCTCTTCCCATTCCGTACTTTCCATAAAATTCAGGATTCTTGGTGGCAAAACCAATCTTATTTTCCAGACTGAAAACGGTACCTTCTTCATCTCTACCAAATTTGTCATAGTGAACACCGACCGGGTGTTGCACAAGTGTTGTGGAATTAAGGGAACAAAACTGATACAAAATTTCACCAATGTCATTCGAACCGGCACGGGTCATGGCCTTCTTGTGGTTTCTCAACTCTCGCGCAACAGCAAGAGGCACCACATTCAGCACCCCTTTCACTCCCTCTAAAACAATGTTGCTCAGCTCTCTCAGAAGTAATGCACTTACTATCTTCGACTCTGTAAATGGCCGAAAGAATTTGTATCGCGAAAACAAATCCTTGGGGATTGGCCCAATCTGTCCTCCATATTGAGGGTTGGAATATGCCCAATGAATTGGACGTCCTCTTCTGTTGATGTAAAACACATGTATTTTGTGGCCTGCTGATACTACTACTAGTAGTACTAACAGTACGAAATCGAACCCAAAGACAAGTCGAAAACTACCACCCACCTCAGGTGGTGGTGGGGGAAGAAATAAAAAAAGCAAGAACAACCCGACCGAGGTTTTGGTTGGTACCACACCACCAACCAACAAACCTGCCGCCCAGGGTGTTGTTACACCAAGAACTATTATGACCGGTACCAAAACAACACCAAGACCCACATACGAAGCATTGCTGCAACAGCTAAAAGAGAGCCAGCAGAAAGTAGCTTCTTTAGAGAGGGATGTGACAACACTGCAGAAGGATACAAAAAAAGAAGAGCCCACGCTGACGGCAACTGAAACAGGGAAGAAGCCAAAGCCACAGATGGTACGAACCGTAAGTGAAGCAAAATTAGAGATAACTAAGCTGCATTGGGATAAACTTAAGGAACATCAAAAAGACGCGGGTTTGGAAGCACAGTTGACACTGCACATAAAAAATAGGTGGTTTCGTGGCTTGAAGTTTATTGTGGATGAGAGTAAGGTGAAATCAATTATGAAGAAAGCGATTGCGTCGAAAGCTGTGGTTCCACCCCATGGTATTTCATTTGAAATTTTTTGTCGGTTTAACAGAAGGTTGGTGTACAAGGGTCTTTCCACGCTGCGGCACAATGCTCAAACTTAGGCTAGAAAACACTATCTCGGTAGGTGCTTACTAAGTGAATAAATTGGTTGCTATTACTGCTTGGTAGAGATTGATGGTATATCCCCTGCTACTCTAACACTTTCTACTGCTGTGTACTCCTACTAGAGGACACACTCGATCGTGAAGGCATTGTGCCCGATTCCTTTCCCGGTAAAGTGGAGATTGTGATGCGGGAGAGTACTAGTAGTAGTGGAACTAGTAGTAGAAAGAAGCTGGGACTGAACCCAGAGTAGTACAGAAGGTATGACAACAACAGTGAAAATGATGATTTTTATTACTTTGTGACTCGGATTCTATCAAGCGTCTCTCCATTAGAGAGGGACTACAGAAACAAAAAGACAACATGTTTGATCAGTGAAATATTCACAGAAACCGATGAAGCATTTGCATTGATGATGATTCATAATGAGTATGATGTTTGGGTGAATCATGTTGAGCAAAAAAGGAACGGCGGTGGCAGGATTGTGAGAAGGAGGAAGAAAAAGAAATTTTGTGACCAATACAGTGGAGAGGAGCAATCATGGTTGAAGGAAGGTTTAGCACTGTTCAATAACTTGTGCAGGGAGATTGTGGTGCTGAGGAAAGATCCGAGAACGGGTAGAGAGTGTGAGGAAAGATTGAGAGAGAGGCTCCGTCGCGAGAGTGTAAACAATGACAACAACAACAGTGCGTTCGATGAGGACTGGGTGCAGGAGGAAGAAGTTACTGAATACATTAGTCCGGAGCTACAAGCTTTGCTAGATGTAAATGAAGATGAGGAGGACTTTACTGGCAGTAATGAGAACGCGTTGGTAGACAATCGAAGTAAAGAGCACCGACGACTTCAGGCAGGACGACGAAGATGAAGGCAATCGGAGCGAAGAGCAATGACGACTTCAGGAAGGATGACGAGGGCGGTCGGAGCGACTTCTTAATTTGTGTGTGAATGTGTGAGAAAATTGAACAGAGAATAAACAATTATTAGAGTAGTATCAATATTTATCAAAAGAAAGACTTATATTTTGCATCGTAGTGTTTCAAATTTTTTTTTCATGGGGGTCGCGATTCCTGGGCTTCGGATGATAATTGTGATTTTTGTGATGAATTTCTTGAGGGGTGTGATGGGAAAAACTTTGTGTCGGGATGAGAAATCAATTTTTGGGAGTGAATTTCTGTAACAGTATCATAATATATAATGATGGTAGGGTCGGTAATAATGAGTCAGATTGAAAAAAAAATTGGGGGGAAGGGGGGATTATTTTGAGACAACAAATATTTTTTTTGAAAATGTTGATTAATTTGATTAAGTGACTGAAGAAAATATTTGAGTCTTTAAAAAAAATTGGGTCTTGTTTGAATTTTATAATTTTTTCTCGGAACTGAGGTAGTAACAAGGTCGCGATTGGGGTTGCGAATCGGGAGAGGGCTACGAATGGAGCTACGTCGAAATGAGCCAGGAATAAATTGCGACCCCCCCCAAATAAATTCTTGGGAGGGGTCGCGAACCAGTTTTCGGACGTAGTAGTTCTAGTCTTGGAAACAAGAGTGCACTAAGTAGCATGTACTTAGGGATTGGTTGGTCTTGGCTTGAAAACAGATGTAGTAGGGGAAGCCTTAAGCGAAAACACTTAGGGACTAGGGGGCTTGGCTAGGAAACAGGGTAGCTCTTAAGTGATTACCACTTAGGGAGCAGGGAGGCTATTGACTTGAAAACAGGGAGGGAACTGGAAGATATGCTCGCGCGAACTTGCATATACTTAGGGATCAGCGAGTAGGAACCTTCTAGAAGGGGGGTGTATATGTTTTCGATCTTGAAGAATGTAGAACGTTAAGTGGGTTAGACCTTGAAGAATGTAGAACGTTAAGTGGGTTCGACCTTGAAGAATGTAGAACGTTAAGTGGGTATCACTTAAGGGGCTTGAAAGACTGTATAGCGTTAAATAATAAGGTAGCTTGAAAACAGATTGAAAAACAAACCGAGCTCGGAGACAAAGCAGAATCGAAACAGGAGCAGCTGTAGAATTAGTACTGGATGCGCTGTAGAAAATTATGTGTTGTTTTCGCTTGCCGAAGCTTGTTGCTGCCGATTGATCGACCGACACGGAAACAAGCAACCAAAGCAACCAAAGGAAGCAAGGAGCAACCAAACAAATAGCAGAATCAGATAGGCGAGGTCTCTGTTAATAGGTGTAGTGCTTGGTGTTGTTGTAGGAGCTTTAGAAGTGAGGGAGATATCAAAGGGGAATGGTGTGTAGAAATATACGTGTTTTAAGTACTGGAACATCGGAACGTCGGACAAAATGCGCGATGCGAAAATTGTACAACTCCACGTGCAGTAGCTCGCGGTCGCGCAGTTTTATACTTACTAACAACCCTGCTGTTTCTGCGTTGTTAGTTGTAGTACTAGTTGATCTATCCTCCTCAGTTGTTCCATCTATATCTTAGCACCCTAGTGTATCTCTAGTAATATAGGGGGGTGCTAAGAGCTGAGGTATGTAGATCTAGTACTACTAATCCTACTACAAGGGCTTAGCATCCTGTCAAGCATATCTTATATCATAGGGCTGCTAAGAAGAATTGGGGTAGTATGTAGATCTGGTACAAATCCTACTTGAGGGGCCTAGCATCCTGTCTAGCATCCTGTTTAGTATCGCCTTCTTGGTTCTTCAGTTCTGTTCTTATCTTAGCATCCTGTTAAAATGTAGCTGAGCTTAGCTCAGGGAATAAGGAGCAAGCTTGGAGATATTGTTGGTTGTAATGGCAAAGGCATGCAAACCGGTTGAGGTGCTGGTCTGTTCTATCGATAGTCTCGGATTCACCACTACGACCAAAGGGGAAGACGACAGTTGGTCGGATCTATTCTAACTACCACTTGGCACAGTCAGTTAGATCCTAGATTTGTAGTTCTACAGGGAGTTGCTCAGTGAGCGAGATGTAGGTATCAAGGTATTCAAATCAGAGTTAAACTAAAGAAGTGATGACAGCAATCTTGTCGGGGAATCGATGTTGCTGTCTTGTTGTGTTTGCTGCTTGTTTATAAGCAGTACTGGAAACCCTGTAGAAAACTATTTTGCGCATGGTGCGCATATGGAGTGGATCGTGTCACGGTTACAATTTAATACATCCTGTATATCTTATATCATACTAGGGCTGCTAGGAGTTGGGGTATGTAGTAGATCTGGTACAAATCCTACTTGAGGGGCCTAGCATCCTGTCTAGTAGCATCCTGTTTAGTATCACCTTTTTGGTTCTTCAGTTCCGTTCTTTTTTTAGCATCCTGTAGTCCCTATATCTTCTAATACAGGGCTGCTAAGAATTGGGGTATGTAGATCTGGTACAAATCCTACTTGAGGGGCCTAGCATCCTGTCTAGCATCCTGTTTAGGAGATCTACAGGATGCTAATTGATGAACCAAACCGCACTGTGCTACAGGTGATAGTGAACAGGATGCTAAGCAGGATGCTGGGCACGCCCTTCTAGTAGAACTTGTACCATATCTACATACCCCAGTTCTTAGCAGATCAATAGTGGGAGATCTACAGGACTTAGCAGCAGGCTTAGCAGCAGGCTTAGCAACAACAGGCTTATTACAAGGTGCTATGGGGTGCTAACTCCATGTTTCCTGGGGTTGTCGTGTATGATTTATACCAGTTGTACATACCCCGAGTATAGCACCCGCACTAGTGTAGCTAAGTGCTACAAGGTTAGGGTTGCTAATGCTAACCTGCCAAGCTACCAATGCTAAGATACTATGCTACTATCGCTGGGGTCGGGTCATTGGTGTACAATATGTACCATGACCGGACACCTGGCCCAAACAGTTATTAAGCGAGCAAGCGAGCTAGCGCAAGCGAGCTAACGCTCGCTAACTATAGCGCAGCGTTGTCACGCTGTTTTAGTGAGCTGAGTCGAAGCGCTCAGCTCCCTCCACTATTCATGATTTTTATCTCCTTAAAATGAGACACCTATCAAGCCCTCCCCTTTCGATGTTTCTGATGCACCTCTAAGGAGAGTATCTTGTAGTAACTGAGTGTAAGTCACCCTGCCATTCAATCGTACGGGAGCTGTATTTTATATCCAGTCCCAGTTGTGCCATCAGGTCGGATCCTATGATCATGTCGTAGGGTACTTCCTCGTGGTGATGGTATTCATCCACTTGGAAGGTCCATTTGATGGTCTTCGAGTTTGATAATTCTATCAATCTCAGTCCCACTGAAGCCGCAGACTTCTTGGTTCTGAACTTGCCTCCATACGTGTTGTAGGTGACAGATCTTTGGTCTCGGTTTGTTAGTTGACTTCGGTCGACAAAGCGCTTTAGTACAATGGATTTGGAGCAGCCAGAGTCTAGTAGGCCCCGGAGCATCCTCCCCCTTCCCTTGTGGTCCAATACCTCCACACAGACGTCCGCAAATCTGTTGATGATGCGGGGTCCCATGTGGATGGTATCGGCCATTCAGTTGTGGGAACCTTTCTTTTTGAAGGTTTTCCTGTACTTTCTTCTGTACTCTTTGAGTTCGCGTTCGGAGATGTCGATCTCATCATCGGAGACTGCATGGTCAGCTTGGGCCGTAGCCAGTACATAAGAGTACTCGTGGTTTGATAGGCTCCTTCCCCAGTGGGGTTTGGAGTACTCCTCAGAATCTGAGTTGTCTTTTGCCACAAAATGCTCCTTGAGCAAGTTGATGGTCTCCCGGTTGAACTTTCCCTTCTTGGGGGGTCCGCCGGTTAGTTTCCAGCATTTGCCGGCATGGACCTTGCCACAGGTCTTGCATAGCTGTTTGTTGCCGTTGTCCATAGGGCGCTTCTTTTTGCCAGGGGATTTCCCGTGGTGGGTTCCTCCCCCAGAGGCGGCCTTGGGATTTTTCTTGGTACCACCGGTTTGTTTTTCGAGGTCCGAGATGCGTTTGCGGAGTTCATCCTCGTTCCGGATGGTGATTTCCAAGTTTTCGAGCTTGTCGATGGTGGTGTTAAAGGATTGGGTGTAGAAGTCCCAGCCGATATGGTCGAGTTTCTCGCGTTGTGAATGGGTCATGCTGGCATCTAGGATTTCCTTCATGTCCTCCTCTGAGTAACTGGATGGGGCAGTGCCGTTTGCAGCGCCACTCTCCCAGAGGCAATCGGGTAGATAGCTCTGTAGCTCGGCCATACGGTTTGCCCATGAGCGAATACCATGTTTCATGTCGATTTTCTTGTTCCGAATGAATCTTCGGAGCAGGATGTAGGATCGTTTGCCATTCATGTCATTGCCAAAGATTTTGAGCTTGAGGGCATGCATGCATTCCTCAATGACATCCTTTCTGTACTCCTGGGTTTGGTAGTACTGGGTGAGGACAGATGAGACCCTTTTCTTGGGGACCAGGTCGTCGAGTGTGACGGACTCCGGTTCTGTCTCGGACGCCGCCGTAGCAGTCGCGTCGGCGGCGGCTGGGGCGCTGGCGCCCTCCACCGCCTCTTTGGATTTGTCAGCGGGGGTTTCCTTTAGACGCCATGGTGGGTTAATCGGTTATTTTATTTAGTCTAGTTACACTATTTCTGTTATCTTTGCTGCTTGTGCTGAAATTGAGCAAAAAGTGATTGCTCAGCTCCTCCAGTTCTTTTGCTGGATTTTTGCACTGTTCTCGTGATAACTCGTGTTATAACTGATTTTTCCCCTGGCTTGTCCAGTGGTGGGAGTTGTTTCTCTCTTTAGCTCCCGGGAATCCTGTGGTTCCCCGGAGTTGTTTCTGTTTTTATTTTGTGGGATTCGATTCCCGTGGTTCTCCGGCGTTGCTTCTCTGTTAAGCGGTCACCGGGCCGGTCCCACTTCCCGTTTCCCGTGGGATTAGTGGTGTTTGGGTATTTATGATATACCTTTCCGGATATCCGTATATTTTGGTTGTGGTTGGCATTCCCTCTTTGGTCTGTCCATCCCCTCGGTGTTGGTCCAATTAGTCCATTCACTGATTTATGTGTCACTTTTTCGGCACATATTTTCGTATTTTTCGATTATTTCTGCTGTCGACCATGGTCCTGTTTAGGTCCTTAGGTGTCTCTGTTGCTGCTGTTGCTCCCTGTGTTGTGGCTAACAGTTGCTGGGGTTGGTGTTCCTGGTGCTGCAGACACTGGATATCCTTCTCCCTGTTTTGCTTCGCTGCGCCTCCATTTCTGCTGGCAGTCTTTCGAATCCGTCGACTCTTTTCGGTTGATCGATTTCTTTCTGCTCATGGTCATCAGCGCTCAGCTTGATTTTAAAATCATGCCATACCCCGGGTCTACTAGTGATTAGAATAGTAGTGATATGCAAATTGTGAGCCCTATTGGTTAGTCTATTTGTTACAGTTCCAAGAGAGCTCTGAATCGGCGATTCTGTCGACTCGCTGATTGTTTTCTTTTATCCTTATCCTTAATCCAGTCCCGTGTGTCCTCGTGACTGTATTCTGGTGCACGGCTGTGTTGATATTTGCTCGTCAGCAAAAATAAGGGATAACAATAACAATAATACCACATAGAGTCCTGGCAAATAGTGAGACTACAGAAGATACTGTTCAGTCTCTATTGCATACGCTCAATTGCTACAAGGTACTTCCCTAGAGGTACATTGGAATCGATCATGGTGAGGGCGTGATAGGATGTGTTTATTTTAGAGTGTAAAAGAAAGAGTGAATAAAAGAGGGAGCTGAGCCAAAGTGCTCAGCTCTGTATTGTATCGTGACAGCGCTCCGATAACTCGTATAATAACAGAGCTCTGTAGCTCTGGTACTGTATCCTACGGGTAGCGTATCGGAGTAGCGTAGCGTAGCTTAATTAAGCTCCGCTTAATTATATTCAATCGTGTGCTCGCTTGTTTGCTAACGCGTTGGGTAACTGTCTGGGTCAGGTATCCGGTCATGGTACATATTATACACCAATGACCCGACCCCGGCGGTAGCATAGTATCTTAGCATGGTATCATGGTAGGTTAGCATCTTTCAGTATCTCGTAGCCTTAGCAACCCTAACCCTGTAGCATCTAGCTACACCATAAAAGGTGCTTTACTCGGGGTACGTACGATTGGTACAGATCGTACGCGACGGCCCTAGTAAACTCTGCTAGCATCCATACTAAACAGGATAGGTCTGTTGCTAAGCCTGTTGCTAAGCCTGTTGCTAAGCCTGTTGCTAAGCCTGTATGCTACCAATTAGCACACAGCCCAGCACTCAGCTCAGCACCTGTTAGTCAGTTACTGGAGGCTGCTGCCTGTAGCCCCAGTACACTCTCCTACACAGGAGCCTTGCTAGCACAGATCATAGCACCACTTTGAATATCTTCATAGTCCCCGTGATTCATGCTAGTAGTCCTGTACTGATCAACTATACCGGTCCCCGGAAACAGATACTCCCAGGGGAACACCAATACTCTTGCTTGTTGTACCAGGACACTTGGATGGATCATTACAAAATTCAGGGTTGTATCCATATAACTTGTCATAGATCAAACTGCATCAAATATTGCAGTTCCTATCAGAGGCCCGGCTGATTCATTGTAAAAAAAAAAGGGGGGTGAACCGGAGGACGTTTTGCCCTTGGTTCGATTCCTTAACACATACAAGGAGATCAATCAGCCTATTGTAGGTTCAAATCTTTATAGTCCCCGGAACCGGTGTACCGGAGACTCCCAAACATGTAACATGTAACATCATACATAGAAAATCGAAATCGAAATCCGCTGCGTCCGGACTGCTTGTCAGGGATCAAAGGTACCCCAAATAATGCAGCTAGCAGCTACCACATGCAGCGCTCGCAGTGGCTCTTCAACATTGGACCATTGAGCAACTTAGTGAATAGATCTGCAATGTCGCTCTCACCTGGTTCGTTCGCGACCCGAATTGTTCCAGCAGCAATAGCCTCGCGCGCCTTGTGGTAGTGGGGTTAGTGGACATCGCTCCAGCACTTAGGACCTTTTGCCCTACATGCTTTCAAAGATATATCGTCCCGGCTGTAAGGGCCTTTTGCCCCACACACCAAAATAAATCATTCGTCGTTTCAGTTCACTTGAACCACACTGGTCCTTGAATGGTTGCTGTCAGACCGTACCGGTCCCCGAACTGGTGGCTGTTCATACGGCTCTCGTGTCCTGCTTGGACATAATTCCAGATCCGAAGCGCGCTGCTTCTTGGTCCGTTCGTTCAATTCCAGATCCGAAGCGCGTTGCTTCCTGGTCCGTTCGTTCAATCGTGAGCAAGCTGTCCCCGGAACAGTATAACTGCCACTGTTCCACTCGGTCTCCGTAGGAACGCTTGTCTGACTTCATTTGTTGTCGTAGATCCAAAACGCGTTGCTCCTGCAACTCGTTCGTTAGTTCGATTCATGAGCAAGCTGTCCCCGTATAACACTGTGCCGAAAGGCTCTTCCGATAGGCTCCCGTGTAGGTTCGCTTGTCACTTCTCATCGTTAATCGTTTAACTTGTCAGCATCAATCCGAATCATGCTGCTCATCCCGCAATACTTTTGCAAACGGCAGCTCCTGATTTGTAGATCATATCGATTCGTATATCGTATATTCAAAACCACGCTGCTCCTGTAACAGGACGACCAGTTCAATCGTTTGGTTGTCCCCGGAACAGCAGTTCTGTATTCATGGTAGTGTCAAACGTAGCAGTTTCGATGTAACAGTTTCAATATTGGTCTTAATCCCAGATCGATATATTCGATCGCTGATTCGCAATTAGCGTCATCAGTAGAGTAGCTCATGGCAATCAACTTCCAGACAAGGTAGAGAACATGCGCTAGCATCGTAGCAGGGATGAATTGAATAGTCTTCGATCGATACATTCAATCGATACATTTAATCGATCGTAGCGATCAGCATCGTTTATAGAGTAACTGGAATACATTCAATTGGTCGTAGCAATCAGCATCATCCGAAGTACCTGAGGCACTGCTAGGTCGTACATTCCGTACGAGCATTTACCATGCGCTCGCCTAGCTGCCTGTCTTGTATCAACTTCGCTGCTGTTGCTCTTTGTAATCGTCTGTTCTAATCTTTCGTGTTGCACGCAATTTCGTTGCGCTTCCATTGTTCAGCCTACTAGAGTTCAACCTATAACAGGGACAGCATGTCCCCGTCAGCTGAGCACTGTCAGCATTCGGTTCCGTTGCATCCTGCAATTGTCTCGTAGAGGCAGTGAGCCACAGCTCCGTGTCTGCAGGCTAGGTTCTTGCAAGGCTCGTACTCGGATAACATCAACTTTGTCCCCGCGAGTCTTCAATGGATCGCCGTACGCAGCTGTAACACGCCAACTGTAACACGCCACTTGTTCATTCTTTGCATAACATTGGCATCGCACTTTGTTGTGCATTCCTTGAACGTCCCAATACTGAGGGCTCCTTGGTAGTCTTGAGGAGTCTCTTTTCCTTCGGAGTACATGATGTTCCCACCATTTGAAAGCTGTTTCATCTGCAATCTGGTTATCAACAGCATATTGTGCAGCCTCAACAGGAAAAGACTCCTTGATATCACCTAGTTTGCACCACGACTGTGTGCCATCCTTCCAACTGACTAGGAGCCTCCACTCCTTGGTTGTAACAGGACAAATCTTGTTGGACGCGGTGCTTGCTTTGACAGCTTGTTCCTTGGTAACTGCCGTCTCATCTTTTTCATGGTCTATGATCTCATCCAGTAGAGTGAACATACGGCCTTCGTCGTCAACTGAACTGTACATGTTTTCAGCAACAATATCTGTAGTGTACTGCTCCCATCAGGGAGTTGAAAAATCGTACATTCGGGTATCGAGGATAGGGTTGTTGTTCCTCTTGCCCAACGGGTTGCCATCTAAATCAGTAGTTCTTGCCTTGACAGTGCACTTGAGTCGTTCGTCTCCTCTCCAGATCATGACCTTGTTTCCAATATATACTCATCGTAGGTATCCCCATCGGGTACGAGCTCATCCACATCTGGAATAGAGGCTTCCGGTTCTGGTAGCTGGATCGTCTGGCCATCTATCCTGGTGGTTCTCAAATAGTTCCTCTGGGAGTTGGGGATAGGCGTCTTGAAATTGAACATCGTTGATTCAAGGTTTTCCCCGATCTTGGATTCAACTGAACATCCGTGTTCTCAAGCTTGTCCACGATCTTGGATTTCACTGTTTGGTCAAACGAGTCCATTATCCTCTTGACATCGTGAGCTCTCCATTCTGCTTCAGTGACAGCTCTAACAGTGTTAGTGCTTACTGGTAGCGCAGATTCAGCTTGGGATCAAGTAGCAATCACCTCCTCCAAATATTCGTCCGCATGGACCAAGCCAGCGTCCGAGCTTCTCTGTACCATCAGAGAGATCCGTCCAGTAGACAAAATCGTACCACTCGTGTGCTTGATACAAGGAGATGTCCGGCATGTATTCATGTACTAACTCAAATGGAGTTCTTTCCATACACGCTGGGTTGCTGGAGACAGTCCTTTGCCTTATAGCATGCCCACAGACTCTTGGGGGATTTCTTTCTTGCAGTCTTCTTCCGAATGCTTCTGCTGAGATGCCCTATACTCAGTTCTGCTCTGCTCTGGAGTGGGCAATGCGGCTGAATGAACGTCTGGTGGAGATTGTTCTTTCTCATGGATAAGGATCTTCAAGGCCTTCAAACGCTTGCTTTTTGCTGTGGATAGGGATGAATTCCTCATAGCCCTTACTACCATTGCTGAAGACTTGCGCTGCCTTGTCTTGTCTTATGATGCTTGGTACCTTTTCATGCCAAGTATCAGTCCCCTACTTGTCTACCGCCATCCTCTTATCCCTAAAACTCTGTGTCTGGAGTCTTCTAACCAAAGGATGCTGGGGTTTCCTGAATCCTTTCTGCGTGGTTACTCTTACTCTCAGTGTAGTTCTTGCCTTTCTTTCAGATATGTCCCATATCTTCGAGAGCCGGTCCGAATCAATGTCATGTTGCTGTACCTGTCAGTATCGATCAATGTTCCCCATTGCTTTCTTCTTCAGGTTGTATCTGTTTCCGGATCGATTGGCTCTTCCAAATCAGCCCAAGCGATTTGCTTGTCCCTGTACACTGCAGATAGTGCAACCGGTGCATCCCTAACATTGGGATCCAGTTCAAATCTATCTAATCCATCAGTGTAGTCAGGCTCATACAGGGGTGTATGAAGGGCATTTATTCTCAGACTTGGCTTGGCTTCCGCTTCCTTGTCCCCGCAAGTTTGGAATGAATCACCTTCATGGTCCGAAACAACTTGGGGTTCAGGATCAGAATAAAGCGCTGAAAGCCTTGTGTGGAGCCGGTCATCGGAAGCAATGAAACAGGGGGTGAAATCTCTGGAGGTACGCAGCTGCTGTAGATGCCGGAGGCTTGTATTAGGAATACTTTTCGTTGGAAGGGAGCATGTCACTTGGCTTGAGATTCTTGGGATACAGGGAGGGTTTGAAATGGTTCCCGGGCTTGGGGGGTTGCAGACTCGTGCAATCAGACATGGGGATGTTACGTGTCGGGGCAGGGTTCTCAATCGGTTCGATTCCTGTCGGGGCAGGGTTCTCAATCGGTTCGATTCCTGTCTCGTTCGTGGATGCAGGGGTCTCAATCGGTGTAAATTCGATTCCTGCTTCGTTCGTGGGTGCAGGGGTCTCAATCGGTGTAAATTCGATTCCTGCTTTGTTCGTGGGCGTAGGGGTCTGGATTGGTTCACGGCAGGGGTCTCAATCGGTGTTGGTCCGATTCCTGCTGTAGGCATTTTGCCTGTCGGGGTATCAACCTTAGTCTGTTGTTGCTGCTATTGGTGTACGGCAGAAACAATTTTTGGTCGGATAAGGGGAAATAGGGATGTGATTGGTCAATTGCTGATTCAGCTTGCTGAAATTTTGGGCTTGCTGGATTCCAGGGGGCATCCCTTGTAGCAATCACATGGTCACACGTCTGCATTTCCGCCTTCGTGGGGCGCGCGCTTCGAGTGGAAGTAGGAAACAACACCATTAAGCAAGAGCTTAATATATAGTGTTCGGGGGTTCCTTCATCTCCTTTTTCAGTGGTATGGTAATCATACTGTCTCGGCGTCTCGTCCACACGGTTGTGGCCACAATCCCTAATTTGGTTGGGGCAAATCAAGCTGTGCTGTAGCCTGTCCCCGAAATATAGTGTCTTTTGGAAATAAATCAACCAAACTTTGCCCAATGGATCTGTGTAAGCAGTGACACTTGTCCCAATTGGAATGTTCTTCACTGGTTCATATTCAGGGGAGAAGGAATGAACATCCACATGGGGGATAACTTGGTCTTCCAATAGGATCATGTTGCAACCAGCAGCAGTTGTATTGGCATGGCTATCCAACTCACAGTTGCTCTCTTTTGGCCTTGCCGATCTTGCTGGTCATCCATTTGATACACCAATGCTGAGACGGATTACGTCGTAGCAGGTCTATCAACGAGCGTCGTTGCTGTTGCTCATAGCATGTATCAGTCATCCTCATATCTACCACTCTGTATCCTCTATCCTTGTAAGTCACGAGCGCTGTGACGTCACATTGCTTCTTACGTTAGATCGTCTTCAGTTCAACGCCCTGTTTAATTCCAGATCGACATCGCTGCGGGTCCAAGCTGCGCTTGTCCCCTTTCTCTAGCGTCATGCATCCAGACTGTCGTCTTGCCCCGGTCTTCTCTTGCCCTAGCGAGTCCTTTTAGCAGTTCTAGGCTTCTCTCCTGTCAGGGCATCGATGTTGTCCTCTTGTTGCTGCTACTGCTCTTTCGCTGCAAGGACAGACATAAACATCAACCCGGCTGTTCTTTGGGGATAGAGGCTCGCCTCCTTGTATCCTTTCGACGGCTATAGTTACAGGGCCTTCTGCTTAGTATTCAACATCAATGCGTCTTCACTGTAAGGACAGAAATCCATCGATCCAACCTTCCAGGTACATCGATTCACTGTCCCCTAGTTCTTCAGTGAAGGGGAATCAATCAATCTGGCAAGAACGCTGCGCCTAGCCGCATCTGCGACGAATCGTGTCTAGCATCTAGCGTCTTGCTAAGCTTCTTCTGCTGCAAATCGTGTCCAGTTCGTTGCTATTGATCCGTTGGTGCTATCGACTCAATTCCTATCAATCCGTTGCTATGGATTTGGTGGCTATCAATCCGTTGCTATCGATCCGTTGCTATCGATTCGGTTGCTATCATAAAATTCGTTGCTTGAACGCTATCGGCTATCGATCAGTTGCTGTCGATCCCTGGGAATACATCAATTGATCGAGCGCTTTCAGTGCAAGGATACAGTACTTCGTTATCCAGCACATCGTTTGCGCTACTCCACAGGATACAGCAATCAACCGGGTGCTTTCCACCGTACGCTTTCAGTGTAAGGACAAAATACATAGCAAATGTCCCCGTTGTTCTTTCAGTGAAAGCAGCCGTACGTGGATGTACATGGAGATCGTGGCAGCAATTAGTCAGGGGAGGTAAATGATTCTTCAGAGTATGCAATTCATCGGGGTTCTCGCTCGTAGGTTAGTCTTCGGGCACTTGCCATAGGTCGGCATTCAGGCACTATCGATGACACCTTTTCTTCTGTCACAAGCAAAGGTGGGCTCTTTGTTGAGGATATTGGTAGTTTCAGGGATACTTTTTGCAAATATTTCAAACATACAGGCCTTTGCGGCCTCCAATCCTTCCGGATTCATTCAATTGCGTACGTCGCAATCTTCAATTCTTTTGATACATGGATACCCTATCCAATCGAGAAGAATGGCAATCAACAATCAGGAAACCTGGTCGATTTGATCTGCTCATCATCTGATTCCTTCTGGGACTTCTCCTTCGGTTTCAAGGTTCGTAGGCTCCTTGGGAGACCCCTTGGGTGGTTGCTTTCCGGTAGGAGTGATCATTTTGTTTAGGCTTTGGATGACTTCTAGATGATTTGCTTTACAACTCATTCCTTATTTCAAAGAAAGACAAATTCGTTGCTCGTTCCGAGTTAGTTTCTTGCTTGGGATAAATTCGTTGCCTGTTCCAAGTTGATTTCTTGCTTGGAATAATTTCGGTGCCTGTTCCAAGTTAATTTCTTGCTTGGAATAATTTCGGTGGTCAGTAGTAGGAATGGTTCCTGATCTGGCCTGTGGTTGCTGCTGTGACATAGTGTTAACGATTGCGAGAATGCCTCTCGATGACTTTTATTTATGTATAGGTGACCTCTATTCATGCTTGGGTGACCCCCGATTCATGCTTGGGTGACCTTCACCTTGCCCGTGCTTAATGACCTTCCGTGTTTAGATAAGACTAAACTTGGTGACCTTCCGGATTTAGGTGACCTTCCGGGTCTTCGGTCGTGCTTCGAAACTTCAATCCTTTGCTTGGATGTCCAAGCAATCCTGGATTAGTCATTTGGCTACAATCCACTACCAGCAGCTGGATGTTCAAAACGTACTGAAGATTCTAAGAGTCTTTCGTTTCCATCCTGGACTCTCGTAACGTACTGAAGATTCCAATCGGAGGGCGTCTCGTATGGATTCTTTCGTTCGGTCCCTTGCTCAATCGGTCCCTTTTGCATCCGGGCCAAGACTTGGTGGAGCCACCACCCTGCTCTGTTTCATAGACCTAGTATGAGCCGGTCCGCACGGGATCCCTAGGCCCCAGTATCTAGCAAAAGGGAGCCTCATTTACATCGCTGTAGGTCTCTTCTCGCGTCCGCTCTGGACTTGCCGTCCGTATCTGCGTATCGATCGTCCGAAAGACCCACTGGAGACACGTCGATGTCAGTTCCTTGTGTTACACTGTAGGCCAGGAACTGAGTTTTACATCCAGCAGATGGTTCTTTTACATCCAAGTGTAGGCATGGATGCCAGCAGGGATCAGCTGCTGGGTTTCGTCACACGCTCTAGCCGGCGTCCCGGCTTCGAAGTTGGGTTCGAGCGGTGGGTCTGATAAACTGTGTTGATATTTGCTCGTCAGCAAAAATAAGGGATAACAATAACAATAATACCACATAGAGTCCTGGCAAATAGTGAGACTACAGAAGATACTGTTCAGTCTCTATTGCATACGCTCAATTGCTACAAGGTACTTCCCTAGAGGTACATTGGAATCGATCATGGTGAGGGCGTGATAGGATGTGTTTATTTTAGAGTGTAAAAGAAAGAGTGAATAAAAGAGGGAGCTGAGCCAAAGTGCTCAGCTCTGTATTGTATCGTGACAGCGCTCCGATAACTCGTATAATAACAGAGCTCTGTAGCTCTGGTACTGTATCCTACGGGTAGCGTATCGGAGGAGTAGCGTAGCGTAGCTTAATTAAGCTCGGCTTAATTATATTCAATCGTGTGCTCGCTTGTTTGCTAACGCGTTGGGTAACTGTCTGGGTCAGGTATCCGGTCATGGTACATATTATACACCAATGACCCGACCCCGGCGGTAGCATAGTATCTTAGCATGGTATCATGGTAGGTTAGCATCTTTCAGTATCTCGTAGCCTTAGCAACCCTAACCCTGTAGCATTTAGCTACACTATTAGGGCTGCCATACCCGGGGTACGTACGATTGGTAGGCCGTGATGGCATACAACTCCACTACCCCCCCAAGGTCCAATTCCGTAGTACTTCGTACAATTTAACACACGCCTTACCGGAGCGCCAGTGCCTTAGACCACAATTCCACTCACCCTTCGAAGTGCCAATAAACCTTAAGGTAAGTTACTTATTGTGAAGGATGAGTATTCATTTTTTGTTCGCCAAATTTTGTACCGAACTGAAGTCAATTTCAAATCGTAATGTACTATTTACTGTTATAAGTCCGTGAAGGATGTGATTATTTTGAAAAACTTGACGTATCGCGGTGCATGCGTTTTTCTATTTCCGACCGCTCCCGGTAGAAATAACAAGACAGCAACATCGGTTCCCGACAAGGTTGTTGTCCTGACATCTTTAGTTTAACTCCGACTTAACACCTTGATACTTACATCCTGCTCCCTGAGCAGCTCCCTGTAGAACTACAAGCCAAAGATCTAACTGACTGAGCCAAGTTGTAGTTAGAATAGATCTGGTTGATCCATCGATCTGCCGTAGTGGTGATTCCGAGACTATTGACAGATTAGACCGGCACCTCAACCGGTTTGCTTGTTCCTGTTGTATATTTCCAAGCTTGCCTTTGTACCTATTAACTTAAACCCAGTTTCAGCTACATTTTACCAGATTAACAGTCGCAAGCTTATTGTAAGCTTGCAAAGCTGGAGATCTACAAGCAACAACACACAAGAACAACAACGACGACGACGACGAAAAGGACGGGATCGACGCTGTTACAGTCATAATTTTATACTGGATCCCCAAGCGCTTTATAACTGGGCCGTGCCATAATATTATCCTTCTTGTTATCGCGGATAAAACAGTACAAAACGGCGTCTCCAAACTCCAAGAATTGTGTTTGGAGGGCTCGTAGAGTCGGTAGATTTTGTACAAGTTTAGGGATTTTGTTGTTTTAATGTTTTGCTGAGCAGAAATGAATCCACTCTAATTTTCTAATTCACTAAATTTTGTTCCTTGGTCACACGTATTCTCGTGTTGTTTCTCATTTTCTTACATGCATTCTCGTGTTATTTATTGGTTTCTTTGTTCCGGTCCATTCATTCCAAGCCCCCATACATTTGTGTACTGGATCCAGTGGAGACTTACTTAATGCTCTGTAGGCTTGGTACTTAAGGTCCTATCTTTTAGTAACTGAAAATGTTTGGACCGGTAGGAGGTAATTCTTCTTTGATTTGAATCGGGCAAGTCACTGTTTCAAGCACGACTGGAGGTCACGTCCAAACAAATTGACGGAGAAAGAAATTTTTGAAATTTCAACTGCTGCTGTACCCGTTCCTTTCGTCCCGACACGACGTGCCCCTGGTATTGCTGCTACCGTTCTTTTACTGATACGGCGCTTTTGCTGATACGGCGTTTTGGAACCACAACGGCGCTTTGCAACAACAACGGCGTTTCAAAACCACAACGGCGTTCCACCACAGTCAAAGCGTCCTCAAACTACAGCGGCATTTCGCACGAACAACGGCGCAAACGACTGCATTTCAACGACGCAGCAATACATAACCTCCGACTACAGCTGTAACCACACCTGTACTTCCCCGAATACAGCTGCATTGCATCCACACCTTTGTTCCCCAGGCATATACAATATTGTTCCTCTGCCTGGATACACCCTCAACAACAGAACGCCACCATCGACATTGATTCCTCTCGGATCTCCGCCACTCTATGCCATACCGAACTCGACAACGAGCTCCATTCCCTGCAGTCACTGAAGACACTTACCGTACCTTCCAATCTATTCAAACTGCTGCCCGCACCAGATTCAACCCCAGCACGATGTCCGACGATCATTCAAGCGATCACATTGACGCAAACGATACTCCCACCGACGAGGATGGTGATTTCTTTCCATCATTTGATCCTCATGTAACCCACATCCTTCGTGATTTTCTGCACCTTCAGACTGAGGATGGTGATATTATCTGTGAGGCCCTTTGCTTTGCTGGATACAACACCTGGTTTGAATTTCCTTTCCTTACTGCCGACGTCATCTCCTGTCTCGACTATGAAAGCCATGGCCGCCGTGTTCCCCTTTCCCATCATCATGCCCTGCGCCTCAATACTCTTGCTGACTACATGGCACATCTCAACAACACCATTGGCCCCGCTGCCTCCGAAGACTTCACCAACTATGACTCCGCCACATTCCGTCAATTTCGCCGCACTCACCGCACTTCACTACCATCACCGCCACCCACAACACAGCCATCCACTACTCAACCAAGCACACCTAATCCAACCACGAATTCCACCTCCTCATCTCGATTCACCAAAACTGATGAACAGGTGAAATACGAGAACTGGATTAAGCGCTCCCACGATGCCACTGTGTTTGATGTCCTCAAAAATGACACTCAATTTGAAACATGGCTCACCGGTTTTCGTGCTCAGCTTGCTGCGTATGATTTTGACGTTGACCAATTCCTTGACCCCGACTGGGACAGCTCCACCCTCCAAAGCTACGATCAGAAACTCTTTCAGAAGCAATGCACCTTTTTTTGGGTGCTTGTCCTTCGTGTCCTCAAATCTGACCTCTCTCTATCCTGTGTTCAAACCCATACTCCAACCATGGATGGCAGAGCTGCCTATTTTGAGTACCTTGAACTCCGCGCCTCCACCTTTACTCAAGAGTTTGACATTGCCAAACAGACTCAAACCCTTGCATCCTTGACCCTTGCCTCCTGGAAAGATTCCACTGTCAAATTCCTCACTCACTGGTTCGACCAATATGACCTGCTGTGCAAAATGACAGCCCCCAAGCCACCCATGCACTACCACATGCTCAGGACCCTCCTCCTCAATGCTTGTGCTCACGATGCCCATTTAAGTTACCAGTTCTCCAAAGTACCCCTCCCTTCATCTACTGACCTCTCTACTGGCAACGACACTGTGCCCATCCTCAAGCTCAAAACCACCCTCCTGGCTGAGGCTACCAGGCTTGACTCCCACGCAGCTCTCACCATGCCCACGTCCCGCAGCCACATCCGTGCCAACCTCCATGAAGCATTCTCCTTCCTTGACACCTCTGAACTGACTGATGACTTCCTGGATGATGTTCAAACCTATGCTGCTTTTCGTGCTACACGGCCACGACCCCCTGCTGACCCCAGCACCAGACTGCCCGAATCGGATCTGATCGACACTTCAGCGCCACAGGCAGGCGTTAACGACACAGAGAACGACTCTGGATTGCCCAGCGACGGACGTTTCGAAGAGACAGAAGCGATCGATAAAGATTTTGAAGCCAATGACAGTATTGAGCGACCAGAAGACAAGCACAACAAGAACGCTGAGGCGCAGACTGGTGGTGCAAATGCATTGGAACTGTCCATGGGAAACTCAGAGCAGTGCTCCAACCAAAAAAGCGCCACAGAGAAGTCATTGACCAACGCAAATGGAAAAAATAGCAACAGCTCGGTGGCTTTGATGGGGAGCCAAGTGAAGGTGTTTTTGCTTCCAAATCTTTTCAAACGCGGATTGCCACACACAGCCAAGGGACATGGTGGAGGCAGCAAAGCACTGTCCTCGGGATCCCCTTTGCAGTTCTCTTCCGACTCCTCTTCCCAGTGCACCCAAGGAAATCAAGCTTCCACAACAAGTTTGAAGAAATTCCCACAGGATTCCTACTCATTCTTGTCCCTCCATGGGCCCTTTGACGAACCCATTTTCTTTGGTATGGGAATTATGGTTTGCTGCTTTCAACTGTCTCTTGTTGGTTTGATGTTACTTAGTGTCCTTCACCCAAAATGGGGTTTGAGGCATGATGACAATCCAGGTGATGATGTGTTTGCAAGAATTGTTGCTGCAAATGCAAGTCCAGTTGTACAAGCAACGCAATTCATAGCTATTTTGGCCTATTTCTTGTTTGCAGATGCATCGATTCTGGATGTGACTACTGCAGTTGAAGCATTCCCCAAGTTCTCCAAAGTAGCCAATGGTGACAAAGTTGGATGCATGGTATTTTCTTGCATGCTTCGTTTCCTTCAAGGTTTTTTGGCAATATATGCAGCGTTCCTACTAATAATCACATCTGAAAGTGCAGTTGATGTTGTCCTCAACTTTTCAGCGGTGGTGAGTGTGACATTAAATATTCAATGAACACCAGAATGTGATCAGTGTCTCACAATACTTTGTTTCTAACTCTATTTTCTTGAAACTCTCTGCACATTTTCCAAAAAGAATTTCATAAGTAGCTTGGATAATGTGGCCTTTCAGTTGGCCTTGAATGGGAAATATGGCAAAAAAATCGAACGTGAAGCAAAAAAAATCACCAAACTTCAACTTCCACCTTGCATGTCTGCACCTAACCACAATCGATTCCGTTTCACTTTGGTAACTCTGGGTCTTATTTTTGTGACATTCGTTGGTGGAATCGTATTTGCACAATTACACCCAGAGATTTGGCGTACCAATACCTTGAGGGTTGAATTTAGGACTGGGGAACTACAAATGTATAGTGGATGCTACAAGTTGGACAAGGGAGTGGAACACCACAATCGATGGAACTACAATGGCCACAGTTCAAATCCTGAGAGTGGTTTGATCTCCTACTGCAACATGCGCCAGCAATGGATTCTCTTCAAGAAGGAGTCCGTTGGCGACATCAGCGACTACCGAAACCCCTGCGACATTGCGCGTGAATACGAACTTGCCCACTCGGCCAAGACTGACTCCTTCGACATTTCGTCGGCATTTGTGGGTGGTTGGTATTCAGCCAGCGGGACACCGCTCGATTTGTATTTCTTTGATTCGGAGTACAACGGGGAAGATTTGAACGAGAACTGTGACTCCTTTTTGAACAACGGCTACTGTGATGTGTATTTCAATACCATCGGGTATCAGTATGATGGCGGGGATTGCTGTGCTGCCACGTGCAGCCAGTCAGATTGTGGGTCTAGTGGTATTACCGGTGCATTCGGAGTTGAGAACAAGATAGGCAACGGGTATCGGAACTGCGCAGATCCATCCATGGTCTCGCTCACCATCGAATTGAATACCTTTTCCTCCAGCCGTGACAAAAATCTTTTGGAAGTTACTGACCTCCAGGTGGAAGAATATTTCCGAGAAAAGGGCATTGATTTCTGGACACAATATCCTCTGTCACCCTTCTTTATCGTGGATTGTGACGGATACAACGTCCTTTCCGTCTCCGTGGATGATTCAATGGCAAATAAGACAGAAACCATCATGGTCAGAGATGGTGCCAGCTGTAAAGTTAGTGTCAGTAACACAACAAATTTTTTCAAGAAATGGGACAACGATCCCATTTGGTGGGTCAACTACACCGTCTATTATGGCAACGAAACCAAGCATCCTATAATTTGGGGATATAGTGGGGTGGAAGAATCAATCCAGTTCCAACTAATTCCAATCTGTTACTTTGAGAAGCTCTCTGGCTCCATTAATATTTCTTCTGCCTACACTCTCACCAATCCATCCACGCAGTCCCTCAACTGGCTCATTGACAATGACTCGACCTACTCTTCCTGCGACAACAACTTTTTGATCGAACGATTTGCGCTTGGAGCTGTAAACTTTGCAGCTCCCATTAACTCCGTAAGTGATGACTCGTTCGACTCTCCCTTGTGGATCAGTGCTGCGACGCACCAGTGCCGGTGGGAGAACATTGCTTGTGACGAGGGATCGGTGGAAACACTGGCGGTCCGCAGCAAGGATCTGAGTGGAACCATCCCAACTGCGATAGGATTATTGACCAGATTGCGGCGCATGGATTATGGTGGGTTCTGCGAACTTGTGGCGTGTGTGTGCTTGGTAGCTGCCTTGATCTCTGTCCTCCAACGACTAATTTTGATTTGTATTGCTTTACCTCGTTCTTGTTGTGAGCAGATAGCAACGGACTTTCAAGCACCATTCCCAGCGAAATTGGGCTGCTTACCAACTTGAAGGGACTGGACATTGACAACAATGAGCTGACAGGCACTATTCCGACGGAGTTTGGACAGCTTGTAAACATGATCGAACTTCACTTGGATATGAACAAACTCACTGGCACAATCCCAACCGAATTTGGACTGATGATCAATGCCAGAAATTTTGATTTGAGTACGTAGTTATTGCGATCTGTATGTATGGTTTGCACGAGGCCAATTGGCATCATTGGATCGGCGTCCACCTGCACCTGCACCTTCATCTTTGTCACACATCTTGATTTCATCTCTGCGTTTTGTTGCTTTTTTCGTTTGTTTGCAGTTTACAACCAGCTCTCTGGACCCATTCCGTCCCAGATAGGGAAACTCAAAAACATGGCCACACTAGGCTTCGAAGGAAACCAACTCAGTGGTACCATTCCAACTGAGATTGGACTGATGCTAAATCTGAAAGGACTCTGGGTAGCGGGAAATAAGATCAGTGGTACCATTCCCAGTGAAATTCAGCTCCTGAGAAAGACCTTCAGAGACTTTGATGTAGCAAACAACTTGATGACTGGAACTATTCCCACCGATATTAGCAAGCTAACTACACTGGAAAAACTACAGCTAAATGGCAATATGTTCTCTGGTACCATCCCATCGGAAATCGGATTGATGACGTCCCTTTCGTACCTCAACCTGCAAGGAAACAACTTTAGAGGTACCATTCCAACCGAGATTGGTCTCCTGAGCAATCTCCGAGAACTCTGGTTGGATGGAAACAGCTTCACTGGCACCATTTCCCGCGGCATTGCGCTCCTGGAGCGGCTGCGGATCCTAACCCTGGACGATAACATCTCTGGATCTATCCCATCACTAATCAAAACGCTGAATCCTTGTGATCTCTGCAACGGCCAGAACTACGAGATCCGCAGCGAGC
Organism: Pseudo-nitzschia pungens; assembly: GCA_037355855.1. Lineage (NCBI taxonomy): Eukaryota > Bacillariophyta > Bacillariophyceae > Bacillariales > Bacillariaceae > Pseudo-nitzschia > Pseudo-nitzschia pungens. The sequence goes on from CM074758.1 coordinate 3,680,228, forward strand.
TGAACAACGACCAGGCGGCATACCACGAGTATGGAGTGTACGGTGGCATCGAGTGGTACTCTTGCCCGGCGTTGCTCGAAATCAAGCACAATGCAAAGGAATTGTTGTCCGGCGAGGCATGCCAGTTCCTGAGGGATTCATGCGTGTCCTGTGGTGGCGGCAATTTCTGAGACATCATCTCCCTTGTTTGGACGTGATATTCAAACATATGTTTGGACTTGATTTTCAGTCGTGCTTAAAACAGTGACTTGATCATAATAATAATAATATACTTATTTAAATAACTTTAATCACCAAAGGTGATACTAAATTACTCAGTCTGTATCCAGACTTTAACGTTGCCTCCAGCAGAGAGTCAGGACCCCAAGTGGTAGAACGACAATTTTTCAAACAAACCTTGAACATCAGACAGGGAAAGAAACAGAACTAGTCCCACAAAAGAGGGACTTGAGAGAAAGGAAGGAAGATAGTGGGAGAGGACCCAGTATCAAAAGGGACATGATAAGAAGCAGGAAAATAGTGGAAAACACCAAGGGACAAGGTGGAAGCAACCCTAAGAGCCAGTAAGCCAGGCTCGTAGGAGAGCAGCCTCTCGTTGGTATGGCTGCACTGGGGGAGCAGGGGCTGCATACTGCTTCCTGGCAAGGTGGATCGTTGCAAGCCACTGCCTCTTGGCAGTCAGGGTGTAGCCTTGTAGGACTTGGAAAGGGGTTTGTAATAGTGAGTGTGACTGGGGGAGTGCACCAGCTGCACCAATGGCCAATTCAGAGGAAGTGGAAGCATCAAGAGATTGGTGTTGTTCAGCCTCAAGTTTACCCCCAGGACCATGGAGTCGTTCATTCCGGTAAGTCCAAAGATCCCAGGAGGTAAGAAAGAACTGATGGATGATAGCTGTAGCCCAACATTTGGGAGAGTGCTTGCTTCCAATGTGGGAGTAGTAGTCAGCCTGGATTTGATACCAGCGAGGAGACCACCTACCAAGGAGCCAGTTGTGCCAACTAATTGTCCTCTGTGACCTGACAGCCGAAGCTATTGCAAGGGAGTAGGATAAGGGATAAATGATCTGACCCTTCCGAACCCTGGTGAGAAGATCCACAATGGCAGCAACTAAGGATGGATCGGTCTGCTCAACCTCAAGCCTTGTCTTCAGGGGTCCCGTGAAGGCAGACACACTGTGCCTGACAGCCCCATGGTCCTTGCAGGAGAGCACATGAGACACCTTCTCGTTGTCTGCATCACAAAAAAACAGTGACTTGATCAATCGTGAAGAAAGAAGAAATATCTCTTACCGGTTCAACATTCCCCAGTTACTAAAAGATAGGACCATAAGTACCAAATCTACAGAATAATAAGTGAGGTTCTACAGGCTCCAGTACATAAGTGTATGGAGCTGAGGAACGAATGGCCCGGAACAAAAGAAACAAGAAATAACACAGAATGCTTGTAAAAGAACAAATAAACAACACGAGAATGTACGTGACGAGAAAACAAAACAAGAGAAAATTTAATAAAAAAGTAAAACTTAGAGTGGATCATTTCTGCTCACAATTTAAAGTAAGCAAGGAATTAAACAAATCTCACACCTAGTACAAAATCTACTCGATCTTACAGAGCCCTCCAAACAACATACGGGAATATGCACGTATGATATGCTTCGTAAGACTGTTGAACAAGACTATTGAATATGATGGACTGGGAATGAGAGTGACCGGGACTTGAGACATGAGGGAATATGAATGTGTTAAACCTTTCTCGGATCTCACCCAAACAACACCGGTGTTTTTCGAACAACAACGGTGTTTTCGAACGACAACAACGATATTTTCGAACGACAACAACGATATTTTCAAACGACAACAACGTCCCTCAACAAATACAGCGTTGAGCCATATATAACCTCCACTCAACTCCCGAATACAGCTGCAATCACACCTGTATTCCCCCAGGCATATAAACTCCCTCTTCCTGGCATATAAACTCCCTATTCGTAGATCTTATCCTCCCCTGGACCTTATCCTCTCGAATTTCCGACACTCTATGCCATACCGCACCCGACAACGAGCTCCATTCTCTGCAGCCACCAAAGACACCTACCGTCCCTTCCAATCCATTCAAACTGCAGCCCGCACCAGATTCAATCCCAGCACGATGTCAGACGACCACGGTGATTTCTTTCCCTCATTTGTATTGTGATTAAAATCAATTAGTCATCTGTTGTTCGTTTGAAGTTTAAATAAGAGTTGTTTACGAGTTATGAGAACTAGGATCATCTTCGAAATGTTCTTACGTTGGGTGAAAATTGTCTCACACTTGATTCTTAGTCTTGATTTGATCTTGTTTGATCTTGGCTTAATCTTGCTTGGTCGTTGATTTTGTCCGTGGGTCGTATTGATATTTTCATTTTTCGTTTAATATTTCAACACACCCTTGGATTTTCCTAGGGCTCTTCTCGCGATCATACAAGTAAATAGGACGTACTTTTTGGTGATGATTCCCTGGATGGTGTTTGGTTGGGTGATCTGCCAAATTGTTCTTGCCGGGTTCCCAGAATATGTTAAAATGTAGCTGAAACTGGTTTTAAGTTGATAGATCCCAGGGCAAGCTTGGAGATATACAGCAGAAGCAATCAAACCGGTTGAGGTGCCGGTCTGTTCTATCGATAGTCTCGGATTCACCACTACGATCGAACGAATCGACCAGGTCTATTCTAACTACCTTTCTTGGGCTCAGTCAGTTAGACCTTAGGCTTGTAATTCTACAGGGAGCTGCTCAAGGAGCAGGATGCAAGTATCAAGGTATTAAATCGGAGTTAAACTAAAGATGTGAGGACAGCAACCTTGTCAGGGAATCGACGTTGCTGTCTCGTTCTGTTTGTTACTTGTTTTTCATGTACAGTTTGTACGTGGAAGTGGTTTTGCTGTCAGCGTACAAGTAGTACTGGGAACCCTGTAGAAAACTATTTCGAGCATGACACACGAATGTAGTGTCGTCCGAAAACTGTTTCGCGACCCATCGCGACCAATCGTGACCCGATCGCGACCCAATCGCAACTTGTCTAAAAAAAATTCAACCCCAATTTTTTATTTCACAACCTCTTTTTTATTATTCTCAACTTTTTTCCATTATTCTCAACCACATTTCTCCCTTTTCTCAACTCCCCCAACGGGTCGACGGAAATGTTCTGTTCTAGACCCTGACATTCAGTCCCTCTTCACACTTTCATTCCATTTTACACATTTGACACACTTGACTCAACACAACAAATAATTTTTAATCCAATTTACTTCAATCACACCAAAGTGTTACGTCGTGCACCTTTGTGAACTTTTTTTTTCAGTGGTGTCACATCACATACCGGTACCCCAGCTAAGAATCGCATCACAAAAACACACACCACCATGCCGAAAGCTTCCTCCGACCCAAGGCACTTTGCCAATGAGCCCAGAATACCCAAGACATTCCATTGTCGCAACTGCATTGCCTCCGGAAGAAGAAGAAAATCAAAATCCTTCAAGGGATACAAACAAGAATCGAGCCACTTTCACACCTACCGATACGTATCTCAAGGCCTCTCCAGGCATCTCTATTCCAACAGCGATTGCCGAACTTATTATGTTAAGAACGATCTTATGGATTTTATTTCTTCTGCGAAAGCCGAAGTCACCCTCCCTTTGGTCCGACACACACCATCACAGTATGGACTGACAATGACACAGAATGGACCACAAATCCCCCCCTCCCTTGCCGAAACGAACACCGCCGCAACAACTTCTATCCATACCTCACTCAATCCTCAAGTGATCGCCAATGTACTCATCCCACCCATGGACAGACAGGCAATCGAATCGCATATGGCTGAAAATGAGGAACAAATGAATGCAATCGATTCCGATGTTGATGCCTCAGACCATTTTGATGCCAGTTCCGACACCGAAGTCTCTGATTCCGAAATCATGAAAAGCACCACCATTTCCATAAACGAAAGAGAGGAAACATTCCGGAATCGCACTCTGTTCCCACCCCGCCCGGAACTTATTGCTGAAATCAACCTCCTCAACATTATATCACAACACAAGCTACCTCTTTCCACTTATCAAACCATTTTCAATTGGGCGAAAGCCAGCAACAATCTTCCCGGTTTTGATTTCAAGGTTACACCAACAAGAAAACGTGATGCCATTTTTCAAGAAATTAAAAAAAATCTTGGCATATCTTCCGAACCAAAATTTGAGCCCAAAATTGTGAATTGGCTTCCCGACAACAAACCCACCCAAATCTATGTCCGCTCTTTTCTGGATGCTTTGTATTCCCTTCTGTCGAACCCAGATTTAATGTTGGAAGAAAATTTGTCATTCCCCAACAGCAATACCCCCTTGTCACCAGAGCATTTCCCGGTTCGAACTGATTCCTGTCCCATCACTGAGTTACATCACGGATCATGGTGGTCGGATTCCTGGAGATCCCTCTGCATAGAAGAAAATTCTGAAATCCTTGTTCCCATCATTTTTTACATGGATGGAATTAGCTTGGATGCGCATGGAAGACTATCACTGACTCCACTCAACATGACCCTAGGCATATTCAACATTGAAACCAGGAAAAGGCCGGAAGCATGGACAACAATCTATTTTCATCCTGACTCTGATTTGGAGAGCATTCACCATTCAAGAAAACCATCTCCAAAAGAATCAATCCAAAACCTCCATAATGCCCTAGAAGTGGCGCTCCGATCTTTCAAAGAAGCATGTGAGTCCACCCACGAAGGCATCCAATGGGATTTTCTCCCTTATGCCGGCGGATTGTGGCAAGTCAAAATGAAATTTGCAATAGCCTATGTCATCGGTGACACAGAACTGCATGATAAATTATGTGGCAAATATGGTTCCCGGTCGGGTGGTGTACAAAAGCTTTGCCGTCACTGTAACTGTTCCACCAAGGACATAAATATTCCATCAGCACAACAAACAGCCTCTCTTTGGGTCCCATCAGATTTTCATACATTTCCAGACTCAGATGCCACCACCACCAAGGAATATTTCAACAATATTTCTCACCACCAAATCAGAAATGCATTCCACAGTCTCAACTTTGGTACCAATGTAAACAATATCCACCTAGCCACGCCCGGTGAATGCCTCCACATGCACCAGCTGGGATGTGCCAAACGAGAGGTAGAATCCCTGGAGCAACTGATGAAGGGTTCAATACCATGCCCGTATGCTGATCACCTAAATACCGGTGTTTCCACAGTAAATACAATTGGGCATGTCTCTCAAAAATATGGAGCCCTACTGTCAAGGCAGTCGGATCGTGACTTTCCCAGAACTAAATTCAGCTCCAATCTTCTATCTGTCACTAAAAAAGAGGGGCACGATTACAGTGGTATGCTAATTTCGATTCTTCTAACATTGGTTTCTGAATCCGGCAATGCAGTTTTGAGCGACCCCTCATTTGTGAAGAAACACATTGATGTCATCGAACAAATCATCTCAATGGAAGAATTTCTCAAACACGGCCGGCCTACCACAAAGTGCATCAAAAATCTTCCCAAAACCATTATTCATTTCCTCAACTCTATCAATGGCACCTGCCTTAGGAAGGGAATGGGAACAAAACTGATCAAAAATCACCTCTACTTTCACATTCCAAAGTACATCAGTCTGTGGGGTCCAACATTAGGTTTCGATTCTGCATACAGTGAAAGTCACCACAAGACAGAAATAAAAGCACCATCCAAAAACACTCAACAAAATGCCGCAACCTTAGTCCATCAGACAACCCGTCGGAAAGAAGAAGCATCTCTCCTTCGACTCGCAACCTCTCATTACAAGTTGCAGAAAGTGGGTGGTGATCCGAAAGTCATATCCCCTCGTCCTACACAGTCTGGGTCCCGTTTCACCATTTTTCTGGATGGAACTAGAGGTTCAATGAAATGGGACTTAAGACGAAACTACAACAAACCATTTCATTCAACAATTGTACTAGATTTTGTTTGCAACTCTGTCCTTCCTTTGCTCAACGACACATCCAGCATATTTGGGTTCACCGAACACAACAGATGGGATTCTGTGAATCGCGTCAACTACCTGTTCCGATGTCACCCCTCATACAGGTCTGATTCAGGCCAAGTTAACAGTGTATGGTTTGACTGGGCAATGTTTGCAGTTGATGACAACACTGAAATCCCCTGTCAAATGCTGTGTTTTCTGCATGTAAAAGATTTGAAACAACCCACATCTGCTGTGAATGGATACAATGTCGATTCAGATGGCATCTATGCGGTTGTCAGAAAGTTTAGAGAGGATCCGAGGTCTACATCATCTCACTTTGTAAAAAGCGGCTATCTCGACAATACTTTATATTTATTTAACACTGACACTATTCTTTCCGAACTGGCAGTTGTTCCTGAACTGGACGAGAATGCGGAACCCGTAAACAATGGTCGTTGGTTGGTTGTTCACAATCGATTGCAATGGCTCGAATTCTTTGAAAAGAGGAATAATTCTATGACATATACTACCTACGAGAGCCTCTACTCCTCTTGTCCTGTACAACGAGAGGAATCAGACAACACCGGCATTGCTGAATGAACCATTCTACACTAGGCAGGTAACTAAACAATAAAAAATCTTTGTATCATTTGCTCAGTTGCGAATCGATCCATCGCATATTCACTTCGTTTCGGAAGAACCGAGCAACCGAACGTTCCTTCGCTCTTTTCTGGAACAACCGAAAATCAATCGATCCCTCGCTCCATTTCATAACATCCGAAAATCGCTCCATTTCATAACATCCGAAAATCGATCGATCCGTCGCTCCTTTCTGGAACAACCGAAAATCAATTGATCGATCCGTCGCTCCTTTCTGGAACAACCGAAAATCAATCGATCGGTCCGTCGCTCCTTTCTGGAACATCCGAAAATCAATCGATCAATCCGTCGCTCCTTTCTGGAACAACCCAAACTCAATCGATCCGTCGCTCCTTTCTGGAACAACCGAAAATCAATCGATCCCTCGCTCCATTTCATAACATCCGAAAATCGCTCCATTTCATAACATCCGAAAATCAATCGATCGGTCCGTCGCTCCTTTCTGGAACATCCGAAAATCAATCGATCAATCCGTCGCTCCTTTCTGGAACAACCGAAACTCAATCGATCCGTCGCTCCTTTCTGGAACAACCGAAAATCAATCGATCCGTCGCTCCTGTCTGGAACTTTCTGGAACAACCAAAAATTACATCAATCGATCCGTCGCTCCCTTTTGGAACAACCAAAACTCAATCGATCCGTCGCTCCTTTCTGGATCGATCCTTCGATCTTTTTATTTGAATCAGTCGTTCCGCCAAAACTCTGAAACCTCCTCTTCCTCCGTGTCTGATTCTGACGGTAGTGAAGCCGAACCGTAGTCAATTAAATATGGATGAACACAAGAAACTTCTGAACCCGAATCCGAAATATCCATGTCCGAATCCGAATCCGAATTAGAGGATTCAGATTCATCATCCTCACCAGCATTATCATCATCATCATTCTCAGCATCCTCGTCATCATCTGAAGGAGGAGCGTTGCCTCCAGCATTAGCATTGGCTGCAGCGATTGCAGCATTTGCTTGGTCCAAAGCATCCTGTGCATTGGCTGTCTCTTCCTGAGCTGCCAAGACCGCAGCTTGAGTTAATATTGCCTCGTCCCGTGCCTCATCCCTCTCTTCCTGAGTGGCATTTGGATTTGCGTCCACTGCCATCCAACGCTCAAACGCTGCTTGCCACTCTGCTTGTCTCTGAGCCTCCACTGCGGCTGCCTGTTCATGATTCACTTGTGCGGCTCGTCTCCGTCTTCTTTCTCTACCCCAGTCTAACAAGCAGAACACAAATGTTTCGGGACCGCGACCCCCCCTTCCCATGCCATATTTCGTGTAAGAATTGGTGTGCTTAGTTGCAAAACCGATCTTGTTCTCTATACTGTAAACAGTCTCGCCATCCTGTTTACCAAATGAGTCATAATGAATGCCGACTGGATGCTGGACAAGGGTCGTCGAATTGAGGGAAGAAAACTGATACAAAATGTCACCGATCTCCTGCCTTCTTGCCATTGCTATAGCTTTCCTGTGGTTTCTCAACTCCCGGTCCACTGCAAGTGGCACCACATTCAGACCACTGACCATGTTGCTTAATTGTCTCAGCAGCAAGGCACTCACTATCTTCGCCTCAGTGAATGGTTGAAAGAATTTATAATCAGAAAACATATCCTCTGTGATAGGCCCAATCTGCCCCCCAAACTGGGGGTTGCAATACGCAAAGTGAACAGCCTTCCCTTGCCTGTTTATGTAAAAAACATGAATTGTGTGCCGGTCTGGAACAACAAATGCCCCCGTCCGGACCTTGGTGTCACAATTGGGTTGTCGAGCATCTGGAAGAGTGCTCTAGTTGGTCCTCTGTAGACACCACTGCTGCCACCACTTCTCATCTGTTCTATGTTGTTATTTGCAGTCATGGACTCAACTTTCTTAAACAACGTGTGAACGTCATTCTGGGTCATCTGGAGTCGATGGCTTCCGTGATAGAATCTTGCTAACAACAGGTTGCACTTCTGCTTCCCTTCTTGTTCATTTTTGGGACCGAATGATCCAACAATAAGTGTCACATGGCATTTCTTCAACCGGTCACGACACGAGAACACTCTTGATTGTTTGATTCTTTCCATAGTGTACTCGGGCGTTTCCTTTATCTTGTTCTTGCACATCGTTCCGTGAATTATGATCAGTTGCACGATGTAAGTTCTTGTTCTGCTTGGATCCACTATATCAGAGCACTCAATTTTCTTAACTTCTGTTTTAACCGTGTCCGTGAGCGTCCGAAAACTGTTTCGCGACCCATCGCGACCAATCGCGACCGGATCGCGACCCAATCGCCACTTGTCTCAGAAAAATGCGACCCCAATTTTTTATTTCACAACCTTTTTTCCACTATTCTCAACCTTATTTCTCCTTTTTCTCGATCCCCGCATCGTTTTCAGGAAAATGTTCTGATCTAGACCCTGATATTCAGTCCCTCGTCACCCTTTCATTCCATTTTACACATTTGACACATTTGACTCAACATAAATAATTTTTAATCAGATTTACTTCAATCACACAAAAGTGACAGCAAGCAGCAACCAATGCGTCCATAATACAGGGGGGAAAGCAAGCAGCAGCAACGCGTCGATAATACAAATGTGTCGATAATACAGGGGGGACAGCAAGCAGCAGCAACGCGTCGATAATACAGCAGGGGGGACAGCAAGCAGCAACGTGTCGATAATACAGCAGAGGGGACAGCAAGCAGCAGCAAGCAGCAACGCGTCGATAATACAGGGGGGGACAGCAAGCAGGAGCAACGCGTCGATAATACACCAGGGGGGACAGCAAACAGCAACGCGTCGATAATACACCAGGGGGGACAGCAAGCAGCAGCAAGCAGCGACGTGTCGGTAATACAGGGGGGACAGCAAGCAGATAGAGGTGCTGAGTGAATGAGCCAATCAAAAAAATCGATTTTCCAGTACAAATTGTACAGGAATATACGTAGAAAACAATTAATACAGGGGGGACAGCAAGCAGCAAACAGCAGCAACGCGTCAATAATTAAGGGGGGACAGCAAGCAACAACGCGTCGATAATACAGGGGGGGGACAGCAAGCAGCAACGCGTCGATAATACAGGGGCGGACAGCAAGCAGCAGCAACACGTTGATAATACAAACGCGTCGATAATACGGGGGGGGACAGCAAGCAGCAAGCAGCAAAAAGCAACGCGTCGATAATACAGGGGGGGACAGCAAGCAGCAGCAACGCGACGATAATACAGGGGGGGACAGCAAGCAGCAACGCGTCGATAATACAAACGCGTCAATAATACAGGGAGACAGCAAGCAGCAACGCGTCGATAATACAAATGCGTCAATAATACAGGGAGACAGCAAGCAGCAACGCGTCGATAATACAAATGCGTCAATAATACAGGGAGACAGCAAGCAGCAACGCGTCGATAATACAGGGGGGGGGACAGCAAGCAGCAGCAACGCGTCGATAATACAGGGGGGACAGCAAGCAGCAGCAACACGTCGATAATACAGGGGGGGACAGCAAGCAGCAACAAACGCGTCGACATTACAGGGGGGACAGCAAGCAGCAACGAACGCGTTGATAATACAAGGGGGACAGCAAGCAGCAACGCGTCGATAATACAGGGGGGGGACAGCAAGCAGCAACGCGTCGATAATACAGGGGGGACAGCAAACAGCAACACGTCCATAATACAGGGGGGACAGCAAGCAGCAACGAACGCGTCGATAATACAGGGGGGACAGCAAGCAGAAACGCGTCGAAAATACAGGGGGGACAGCAAGCAGCAACGAACGCGTCGACAATACAGGGGGGACAGCAAGCAGCAACGCGTCGATAATACAGGGGGGACAGCAAGCAGCAGCAAGCAGCAACGCGTCGATCATACAGGGGGGACAGCAAGCAGCAGCAACGCGTCTCGATAATACAAACGCGTCGATAATACAGGGGGGGACAGCAAGCAGCAGCAAGCAGCAACGCGTTGATAATACAGGGGTGGACAGCAAACAGCAGTCTTGCGTCAATAATACAGGGGGGGACAGCAAGCAGCAGCAACGCGTCTCGATAATACAAAACGCGTTGATAATACATGGGGGGACAGCAAGCAGCAACGCATCGATAATACAAGGGGGATAATACACGAGAATATTTTTAAAGAACTATCGCCGTCTTTCGATCGTATCGGTCGTTCCCCTCTTCAACAATCGTATCGGTCGTTCGTCGTTCCCCTCTTCAACAATCGTATCGGTCGGTCGTCGTTCCCCTCGTCGTCGTCGTCCTTGAAATCGTCATTGCTCTTCGTTTCGATCGTCGTCGTCGTCCTTGAAATCGTCGTTGCTCTTCGTTTTGATCGTGTTTTTCGTCCTTGAAGTCGTCGTTGCTCTTCGCTTCGATCGTCGTCCCTCTTTCTTCTGATCGTCTCCGTCGTTGCTCTTTGCTACGATCTGTGTCTTGGGGTTGTACAAAATAAACAGCGGGCGGTTAGTCGTCATCGTCGTCCCGGTCATCGTCGTCGTCCCAGTTGTCGTCGTCGTCCCGGTCATCGTCGTCAGCTCGCTCGTCATCGTCGTCCCGGTCATCGTCGTCAGCTCGCTCGTCATCGTCGTCGTCATCGTCGTCCCCCTCAGCTACGATCGTACCTTCGTCGTACCTTTTAGTGTCTTCGGTCTTCGTTGTTCCGATCGTCTTTGTCGTCCTCTGCAGGTTCGTTCGCGCGTCGTACTCGTAGATATCTGGGTAAGCCAGGTGATTCGAGGACTGCAGCCCACCCTACCTTGATAGCAAAAGAAAACGGTAACAAGGATTTCAAGAGTGATCAGTTCTATACTTTCTTTGCCGTTTGTCTCTCCAAGATGGTACCAGGCGCCTCGCGGCTCACTTTGAACTGGACCGGCCAGAAAATTCCAACGCCGAAACGAAAATGAAAATTATGACATCCTTCACGAGGGAGATGTGGGGCGGAAAATTCACCTGATGATGATGCACGTAATGTACGTAGGTAACAGTACTGTTTGTACAGGCTGACTGGAAAAAATGACATCAATGTAGTAGGTAGATTACAGTACTAAGTCTACAGTCTTAGTAAAAGAAAAAATGACATTTCTGCATACATACCTAGTAGTACGTATGTATGTATGCAGGGGATGTGTAGGTTTCCAGTACTGTGTATACTGTACGTAGGGTACTGGTAGAAATCTTTTGGTAGTAGCATTATAAGATAGAGAGAACACCTTTAAAGCAGTTGTAGACAGTAATAGTGGTATCACTGGATGTAACTGATGTGGTGTTGTTGGTTCGAGTGCCATGGTGGAAATATATTTTGCTACATCACGATGCGATAACAATATTTTTGCTGCGAAGCACATGTCAGAGTAAGTGAGCTATTCAGTTATTCAATGGTGACATCCATACTATTGGTGATTTTTGAATACTTCTTTTTGAATACTCTTGCCCATGGATAGGATGAGAAATATTCACACTGGAATCACACAAATATTGGACAGATTCATTCAGATATTTGATTTTACAGTATTTTCTACTAAATTTTCCAGTAGTGGACCAAATATTAATTATTCAGTGGTGACACCCAAACTATTGGTGATTTTTGAGTACTTCTTTTTGCATACTCTTGCTTATGCATAGGATGAGGAATATTCACACCGGAATCACACAAATATTGGACAGATTCATTCAGATATTTGATTTGGTACTTTTTTCTAGTGAATTCCGCAGTAGTGGAACAAATATTAATTATTCAGTGGTGACACCCATACCATTGGTGATTTTTGAATACTTCTTTTTGCATACTCTTGCCCATGCACAGGATGAGGAATATTCACACTGGAATCACACAAATATTGGCCAGATTCATTCTGATATGTGATTTTACAGTATTTTCTAGTAAATTCTCCAGTAGTTAACCAAATATTAATTATTCTGTGGTGACATCCAAATTATAGGTGATTTTTGAATACTTCTTTTTGCATACTCTTGCCCATGGATAGGATGAGAAATATTCACACTGGAATCATACAAACATTGGCCAGATTTGCTCAGATATTTGATTTGGTACTTTTTCTATTGAATTCCGCAGTAGTGGACCAAATATTAATTATTCAGTGGTGACATCCAAATTATAGGTGATTTTTGAATACTTCTTTTTGCATACTCTTGCCCATGCATAGGATGAGGAATATTCACACTGGAATCATACAAACATTGGACAGATTTGCTCAGATATTTGATTTGGTACTTTTTCTATTGAATTCCGCAGTAGTGGACCAAATATTAATTATTCAGTGGTGACATCCAAATTATAGGTGATTTTTGAATACTTCTTTTTGCATACTCTTGCCCATGCATAGGATGAGGAATATTCACACTAGAATCATACAAACATTGGCCAGATTTGTTCAGATATTTGATTTGATGGTATATTCACTGAGGTAGTACTATTCTTGCTGCTTGTAAGAGTAGTACAGTTATACACTGCTGCTACATACTACTGCAGTGCGTAGGTAGTAGTACATAAGAGGTAGTCAAAAATTATGGCGCAGCGGGGCAGGCTCTCTTTGGTTTAGGTGGCGCGCAATACCACCATCAGGTTTCTACTGGTTTCTACTATTACTTCAGTACGGTACATACTACTAGTAGTAACTCTACTGCTATCATGTAGAAGAAATCAATTCTCAGCAAATAAATGCATGACAGAAAATGCATGTGTCGGTCGTAAATCTTACTTCACATAATTTTGGGTCGGAATGGAACAAGAAAGACGGCAACTGGAAATGGTAAGTGAACCACATCAAGGTTGGAGGAGGTATTAATAATGGATTTTGATTCGTCTAACTGTGCATCATTGACTTGCCTGCTTGCTCCTGATAGGGAGGCGACTGCAACTGCTGATGAAATAGGATGCAATGGCAAATGAAATACAATGCGACGGTGAGTAAACCGCATCAAGATCTGGGGTATTGATAATGGATTTCAATTGTTCTCATTCTGTATTGAGTTGCCTGCTTGCTACTGATAGGGAAGAATCAACTTTAATGCGACGGGGCAACTGAAAAATGATGCGACGGGGCAACTGACACATCTTGCGATCGCAAGACAAATATGATGGGATCGCAACTGACAAAATGATGCGATTGCAACTGATGAAATATGATGCGATGTGAGGAGACCTTTACTGGCAGTACAGATACCGGTATGGATGAAATTATCACGATGACCATTATTTAAAAATCGTTTGAACCAAAATTTGTGTGGTGTGCATGAGGACGAAGACGATCGGAGCAAAGAGCAACGACGATTTCAAGGACGACGAAGACGATCGAAGCGAAGAGCAACGACGATTTCAGAGAGGACGACGAAGACGATCGAAGCGAAGAGCAACGACAATTTCAGAGAGGACGACGATTTCAGGGAGGACGACGAAGAGGAAGGCAATTTGGAGCGAAGAGCAACGACGACTTCAGGGAGGACGAAGACGATCGAAGCGAGAAGCAACGACGACTTCAAGGACGACGAAGACAAGGACGATCGAAATGAAGAGCGACGACGATTTCAAGGACGACGACTTCTTTTAACGAACCAAAATTTGTGTGTGCGTGTGTGAGAAAATTGAACAGAGAATAAACAATTATTAGAGTAATATCAATATTTATCAAAAGAAAGACTTATATTTTGCATCATAGTGTTTCAAAATTTTTTTTCATGGGGGTCGCGATTCCTGGGCTTCGGGTAATAATTGTGATTTTTGTGATGAATTTCTTGAGGGGTGTGATGGGAAATACTTTGTGTCGGGATGAGAAATCAATTTTTGGGAGTGAATTTCTGCAACAGTCTCATAATATATAATGATGGTAGGGTCGGTAATAATGAGTCAGATTGAAAAAAAATTTGGGTCGAGTATGAATTTTATTTTATTTTTTTCGTAATTTTCGTAATTGAGGTAGTTACTGGGTCGCGATTGGGGTTGCGAATCACGAGAGAGCTAGGAATCGAGCTACGTCAAAATGAGCCAGGAATAAATCGCGACCCCCCTAAATAAATTCTTGGGAGGGGTCGCGAAACAGTTTTCGGACGAGCTTCTTTGCTGTTATTCCTGATTCTGCTATCTGACGTGCAAGCTCATATCCCACCACAAAGTGTTTCACTCCTGGCAGTTCAGGTTCCTTGCCCAATCCATGGCAGTCAACAATGTTTTCTGAATTGAAAGGAGTGTCAATCAGCAAGTCATACTCTGGTAGGACAAGGTACCCATCATACTTTAATCTAACTGCGCGACTCGCAACATCAATGAAGTGCCGATGGGACCTCACCACTTGCTCCTTTTGGGCATAGTAGATACATCCATGACAAGTGGATACTACCCCGATATTGTTTTGTAGCGATTGTTTCATCTGCTGTAGCACCGAGGGCAGTGTAGTCTTCTCCTTGTCCATTCGGTTGAACAGTAGTTGCAGACATCTTCTGCAAGCAAAATTGCCACAGGACGTGCATGTTATGCCGTCGTCCGTCATCGGACAGCTTGTGGTTCCTTTTGCAGTTCGTTTTCGTTTCTGTGTCAGTGTTGTGACCGAACCCAGAACACATTGGCTCGGTTTGCACAAGGTGCTCTCGCTCAAGATTTTCTGTTGGATCCTTCTGTTGCATCTACCACCCCTTATTTCTGGGTTGGTCGCCTCCGTGTCACCAAGGGTTCGCCTGCTGGAACGTGTCATTGTGGTGATCCTTTCCGCAACAACCTTGGCTTCGTTCGATCCGTCGCTCCTGTTCTCAACAACCGAAAATTGTAGGGGGTATTTCGTTCGTTCCGTCGCTCCTGTACTCAACAACCAAAAATCGTAGGCGTCGCTCCTGTACTCAACAACCGAAAATCGTACCCGTCGCTCCTGTACTCAACAAACGTAACTCGTAGGGGTATTTCGTTCGTTCCGTCGCTCCTGTACTCAACAACCGAAAATCGTAGGGGGTATTTCGTTCGATCCGTCGCTTTCGGTAGGGGTATTTCGTTGGATCCGTCGCTCCTGTACTCAACAACCGAAAATCGTAGGAGTATTTCGTTCGTTCCGTCGCTCCTGTACTCAACAACCGAAAATCGTAGGGGTATTTCGTTCGTTCCGTCGCTCCTGTACTCAACAACCGGAAATCGTAGGCGTCGCTCCTGTACTCAACAACCGGAAATCGTAGGCGTCGCTTCTGTACTCAACAACCGAAACTCGTAGGGGTATTTCGTTGCATCCGTCGCTCGTATTTCGTTGCATCCGTCGCTCTTGTACTCAACAACCGAAAATCGTAGGGGGTATTTCGTTCGTTCCGTCGCTCCTGTACTCAACAACCAAAAATCGTAGGCGTCGCTCCTGTAGGCGTCGCTCCTGTAATCAACAACCGAATGAAAAAATTTTGGTGTTAGTTATGATTCTAGAGGAAACAGACAGCAGTACTTGATAAAAGAAAAAAGAAGAAAGTATTTGTATTAAACTATGTCCCGTCGTTCGTCTGTGAAGCGATCGCACCGTGCGTCGTCGTCGTCCCTCTCAGCACCAATCGATCGATCGTACCCGGCGTCGTTCCTGTCCGAAGCGATCGTACCCGCCGTTGTCCCTGTCCGAAGCGATCGTACCTTCCTCTTTATCGTCGCCGTCGCTCCCCTATGGAAAGACGAAAGTAAAAACAAGAACAAACATCCTGTTAGAAGCGATGGTAGCAATCGTACCCCCGTCATCACTCTCTGGAGCGATCGTACCTTCGCCGTCGTCGTCCCTCTCCACACCAATCTGTCCAAATTAAAAAAAAAAAGACAAACTGTTAGTACCCTTGTCGTCCCCGTCCGAAGCGATCGTAGCGATCGTACCCCCATCGTCCCTCTCTGGAGCGATTGTACCCCCGTCGTCCCCCTCTGGAGCGATTGTACCTTCGTCGTCCTCGTCGTCCCTCTCTGCACTGATCGGTTGTGATTTTCGTCTTCCTTTTCGTTGTTTTCAATATCAGTACGTCGTATATCTGGGTAAGCCAGGTAGTTCCAGGACTTCAACACACCCGACCTCCGTGATATGAATCTGACAACAGAGCAGGAAGCAAGAGCGGCCGTTCTCAAGCTCCCCACAGCGTGTGTCTTCTTCAAAGGAGATGGTCCCGGTGCCTGATGGCTAGGTTAAACTGGACCGGCCAGAATATTCCGATGCAAGAATTGAAACGAAAATGAAAATGAAAATTATGACACATCCCATGAGGGAGATGTGGGGCGGAAAATTCACCGAAGAAAATGACGTAAGAAAAAAAGACAGAAATGTATGTACGATGCGGTACTAAGTATACATGCTGGAAAAAAAAAATGACATGGCGCTGTACACCGTACGCGTATTTTACTAGTACAAAATACTAGTACAAAATTTTTGGCGCGAAGTAGCATCATACACATCCTACTATACTGTACTACTAGTGTCTTCCCCACAATGAGCCAATCAAAAAATTCCTTATGAATGAGCCAATCAAAAAATTAGAAAATAATTTTAAGTGGAAGGAGTAAGGTTAGCGTCGTTTGAATTTGAAGTGGAAGGAGTAGCTTCGTTTACGGTTTAAAACTGATGTCAATGTGTAAAGACAGTTTCACGTTGTTTTTTTTCGAAATTGTTCGTTTCGAGCAAAGGCCCGTTTCGAGCAAAGGCCCACGGTGGGGGAAATGGAAGTTCATTTCATCACACGATCGTGACAACAAGTGAACAGTTGGGGATGAGCTCAACCAGTTGAACCACCATTGCCTATTGCATTTTGAAAGGTTTTCAGATGAATCATCGTTTCGAAAGGTTTTAAGATGAATCATCACAATTCAATCAGCTTGGGGACGGTCGAATGTATTTTTCACACATTGTTCGACGCATCGTTCCCTTCCACAACAATCGAATCGGTCTCTATCTTTAACAATCAATTCAACAGTCAGGGAATACCTGCAGATACATCATGGCAAGGCACAAAAAGAAAAAAGGCACTACATTTCCTGCGTCAGGACGCCCCACCAATAGAAGAAGATCTACCTGTTCTGCACCAGAGGAGGAACCTGAAAGCCCAAAGTCCACACCAGCACCACCATCCGATAGCGAGTCTGAGTCCTCAGCAAATGGATGGCCTACACCTCCAAGTCTGCCATCCAAAAATCCCTTACCAGACTGGCCCCCAGCTGTGCTTCAGATCTACGAACAGGAGCAACAACATGGATATTCTAGCAATTTGGAGCATTCGACTGCCACTCCCGTCGGTTCCAACAATTCGGACCATTCCACTGCCCCAACCATGGACGACACTACCAACAGTGATGGTGCCAATAACAACAGTTCAAATAACTCGGATCGTTCCACTGCCCCAACCATGGGTGACAATTCGAACAATACTAATGGTACCAATGGGGACTATAATGATCCCAAGTTCCGAAAGCAGCAGAGGTTGAACCGGAAAATAAATCAAAGGGCCGAATCTGTCATTGAGATGAAAGACAGTACTTCCATGAAGAAGTTTAAAATGGTGGCGGCAAACGTAAAAGTACTGCAGACACTCACCACCTTTGAGGATGAAAAACAACACCTCGAATGTCCTGGCTCTATGCATGGTTTATTCTGCTACGACGAAGTTGTTGAGAAACCACATTTAAAAAAGACTGCCACAACAGAGAATGAGGACTACAAGAGAAAGGATGAGCCAAAACTAACATTCCTTGTGGGTCCAGGTTTTAATGCCTATCGGCGGTCCTTTGGAGAACGCTTGATCGATGCTGGCAATTGGTTCGTGAACAATTCATTTGATCCTAACAAACCAGAAACCCAGGTCGATTGGTTCTTGAAAAATTCATTTGATCCTAACAAACCAGAAACCCACGTCGGACCTTATCACACAGAAAGTGTATGACACCATTTCAGGGCAGTTTTTGGTGCTAGAGGGCGAGGTTCAGATGAGCAAGTGGAAGAAGCGCATGCAAGAATTGAGGAGGCAGATCAGCTTTTGACAGAGGAACAAATCGAAACCATTATTAGTGGTGAAACTAATGGTATGACAATGCAACAAAGATTCCACTTCCGTGGTATGGTATACACTCAGATCACAGATGACGACCCGACCGCTACTACTGTGTCACAAAGGAGTTTGGAAAAGTACATCCGAAACGTGAAACAAGCCATCAAAGGGAAGAAGAAGAAGAAAAAAAAAGGGGGGGGGAAGAAGGGCAAGAAGAGGTCAACATCAAGCCTTCCGTTCGACCAGAGGAAAAAGCCACCACCAGGATCGGATCCGGGAAAAAAGCCACCACCAGGATCGAATCCGGGAAAGAAGCCACCACCTAAGTAAGACACAGGATGGGTATCAAAACATTGTAAAAATGGATCAAATAATTTAGGAATTAGTAGTAACAATTATGATAATATTATAATAAATCAATAAAAATGTACTCTTACAACCCAAAAAAAACAATAAACTTCTTACTAGTACCAGGAGTTATAGTATGATGGATGTAAGTTCTGCTTTCTCAGTAACATTCCCAGCACCAGAGTTTACACAACAGACTGTGCATATTTCCTGTGTATGGGTCAGCACACTGTCACAAATTTTTTTGTATTCCACACTGAATAATGGTGTGTACTATATGCATCTATTAGAAAAGTAAATAGGAATAAACTTCTTGCTACCAATTATACTATTATGAATGTAAGAAGTTCTGATTTGTCAGAAAAATTCTCAGGAACCGAGTTTACACCACAGAAAAGGCATATTTGCTGTGTAGGGGTCGCGCTAACTATCATTTGTTGTATTCCACACTGAATAATGGTGACTATATGCATCTATTAGAATATTAAAAATGAATAAACTTGCTATCAATTATATTATGGATGTAAGTTCTGCTTTCTCAGTGAAATTCCCAGCACCGGAGTTATCACAACAGAATGTGCATATTTCCTGTGTTTGGGTCACACTGTCACAAATTTTTTTTGTATTCCACACTGAATAATGGTGAGTATATGCATCTATTAGAATAGTAAATAGGAGAAAAAAACTTCTGGCTACCAATTATATTATGAATGTAAGTTCTGATTTGTCAGAAAAATTCACAGTTTCCGAGTTTACACCACAGAAAATGCATATTTGCTGTGTAGGGGTCGCACTAACTATCATTTGTTGTATTCCAAGCTGAAAATGGTCAGTAGCTATATGCATCTATTAGAATAGTAAAAAGGAATAAACTTGCTGCCAATTATATTTTGGATGTGACACCTGGTGTCTGGGGACCATACCCAGTACACAAAAGAATGTGCATTTTCCCTGTCTATGGGTCACAGGTTCCGGCATTTTTTTGGGGTTCTATTGTTAAAAATGCACAGAATCACAAGTGGCTATGTAAGATAATGGTGATTATTTGGTGACTAGTATGTCCAAGAATATGAAATAGAATAAACCAGGATGAAAAATTTGACAAAAAAAGTAGTAGTCCAGTCCCTTGGCAAACAAAAATATAATTCTTGTGAAGGATTCCATCCTGCCACATCTGACCCTTATGGTCATAAGGGTACCACAGAGGCTATACGATCCTTTTGATATCTATGGAGATTGTCATTATATATGTGAATCTATCACTGCCAGTACTACTGCATGTACGCGTCGTGGTTGAACTGGTGGTGCTGCTGGTATACTTGTGTAGTAGTACTACTGCTGGTAATTTTTTCCTACTGTACAGTAGGGAATGGTAGAGCCAAAAATACAATCAGTAGTGAATATGGGTACAGTAGAGAATGAACAGAGATGTGCACAGGTGGATGGAAAAAAAATTATGGCGCGGGTGGGAATCCTCTTAAACATTTGGCCACGTCACCTACAATTTCCATAGTGAAGTGTATGCCATTACAAGTCACGTGGATGGTGAAAGGAAAATGATTAACAGGTTTTTTGTTAGTAGTGAAAAAACTGTGTTCACAACTTTATGGCTTCACATATTTTTTTTACTTCGTATTTTTTTTACTTCCGACGCCCGAAAAAATGCCTACCGTATATGATGAGTATCAGCAAATAGAAAAGAAAGCAGATTGCAATGCACCAAGAAAGAATCGAAGTGGAAAAATTGTATCCAATGCTAATACAGGTGAGGATACTACTGCTAGTATTACCCATACGAAATCGAACCCAAAGACAAGTAGAAAACTACCACCCACCTCAGGTGGTGCTGATGAAAAAAATAAAAGAACCAAGAACAACCCGACCGCGGTTTTCGTTGGTACCACACCACCAACCAACAAACCCCCCGCCGCCCCGGGTGTTGTTACACCAAGACCGATTGCGACCGGTACCAAAACAACACCAAGACCCACATACGAAGCATTGCTACAACAGCTAAAAGAGAGCCAGCAGAAAGTAGCTTCTTTAGAGAGGGATGTGACAACACTGCAGAAGGATACAAAAAAAGAAGAACCCACGCTGGAGGCAACTACAACAGGGAAGAAGCCAAAGCCACAGATGGTACGAACCGTAAGTGAAGCAAAATTAGAGATAACTAAGGCGCAATCGGATAAACTTAAGAAACATCAAAAAGACGCGGGTTTGGAAGCACAGTTGACACGGCACATAAGAAATAGTTGGTTTCGTGGCTTGAAGTTTATTGTGGATGAGAATAAGGTCAAATCAATTTTGAAGAAAGCGATTGCGTCCCGAGCTGTGGTTCCACCCCATGGTATTTCATTTGAAATTTTTTATGGTTTTAACAGAAGGTTGGTGTACAAGGGTGTTTCAAATCTGCGGCACAATGCTCAAACTTTGGCTAGAAAACACTATCTCGGTACGTGCTTACTAAGTGAATACATTGGTTGCTATTACTGCTTGGTGGAGATTGATGGTATATCCCCTGCTACTCTAACACTTTCTACTGCTGCTGTGTAATCCTACTAGAGGACACACTCGATCGCGAAGGCATTGTGCCCGATTCGTTCCCGGGTAAAGTGGAGATTGTGATGCAGGAGAGTACTAGTAGTAATGGAACTAGTAGAAAGAAGCTGGGACTGAACCCAGAGTACAGAAGGTATGACAATAACAGTGAAAATGATGATTTTTATTACTTTGTGACTCGGATTCTATCAAGCGTCTCTCCAATAGAGAGGGGCTACAATAAAAGAAAGACGACATGTTTGATGAGTGAAATATTCACAGAAAGCGATGAAGCATTTGCATTGATGATGATTCATAATGAGTATGATGTTTGGGTGAATCATGTTGAGCAAAAAAGGAACGGTGGTGGCAGGATTGTGAGAAGGAGGAAGAAAAAGAAATTTTGTGACCAATACAGTGGAGAGGAGCAATCATGGTCGAAGGAAGGTCTAGCACTGTTCAATAACTTGTGCAGGGAGATTGTGGTGCTGAGGAAAGATCCGAGAACGGGTAGAGAGTGTGAGGAAAGATTGAGAGAGAGGCTCCGTCGCGAGAGTGAAAACAATGACAACAACAACAGTGCGTTCGGTGAGGACTGGGTGCAGGAGGAAGAAGTTACTGAATACATTAGTCCAGAGCTACAAGCTTTGCTAGATGTAAATGAAGATGAGGAGGACTTTACTGGCAGTAACGAGAACGGGTTGGAAAGTCTTTAAAAATCTTTTGAAACAAAATTTGTGTGTTGTGCATGAGGACGAAGACAATCGAAGCGAAGAGCAACGACGACTTCAGGGAGGATGACGAGGGCGGTCGGAGCGACTTCTTAATTTGTGTGTGAGTGTGTGAGAAAATTGAACAGAGAATAAACAATTATTAGAGTAGTATCAATATTTATCAAAAGAAAGACTTATATTTTGCATCATAGTGTTTCAAAAATTTTTTCATTGGGGTCGCGATTCCTGTAATTCGGGTAATAATTGTGATTTTCCTGATGAATTTCTTGAGGGGTGTGATGGGAAATACTTTGTGTCGGGATGAGAAATCAATTTTTGAGAGTGAATTTCTGCAACAGTCTCATATTATATAATGTTGGTAGGGTCGGTAATAATGAGTCAGATTGAAAAAAAATTGGGGGAAGGGGGGGATTATTTTGAGAAAACAAATATTTTTTTTTTTAATGTTGATTAATTTGATTAAGTGACTGAAGAAAAAAAATTGAGTCTTAAAAAAAATTGGGTCGAGTATGAATTTTATTTTTTTTTCTCGTAATTGAGGTAGTATCTGGGTCGCGATTGGGGTTGCGAATCGCGAGAGAGCTAGGAATCGAGCTACGTCAGAATGAGCCAGGAATAAATCACGACCCCCCTAAATAAATTCTTGGGAGGGGTCGCGAAACAGTTTTCGGACGTATTACTTCGGTACGGTACATACTACTAGTAGTAACTCTACTGCTATCATGTAGAAGAAATCAATTCTCAGCAAATAAATGCATGACAGAAAATGCATGTGTCGGTCGTAAATTTTACTTCACATAATTTTGGGTCGGAATGGAACAAGAAAGACGGCAACTGAAATATAATGAGATGGAAATGGTAAGTGAAACACATCAAGGTTGGAGGAGGTATTAATAATGGATTTTGATTCGTCTAACTGTGCATCATTGACTTGCCTGCTTGCTCCTGATAGGGAGGCGACCGCAACTGCTGATGAAATAGGATGCAACGGCAAATGAAATATAACGCAACGGTGAGTGAAGCACATCAAGATCTGGGGTATTGATAATGGATTTCAATTGTTCTAATTCTGAATTGAGTTGCCTGCTTGCTACTGATAGGGAAGAATCAACTTTAATGCGACAGGGCAACTGAAAAATGATGCGACGGGGCAACTGACACATATCGCAACTCAAAAATGATAAAATGATGCAATTGCAACTGATGAAATATGATGCGATGTGATCGCAACTCAAATATGATGCGATCGCAACTCAAATATGATGCGATCGCAACTCAAACAATCTGATGTGATCCCAACTGAAATATGATGCAATTGCAACTGATGAAATATGATGATGCGATTGCAACTCAAATATGATGCGATCGCAACTGAGGAAATATGATGGGATCGCAACTGAGGAAATATGATGGGATCGCAACTGACATATGATCTGGTCGCAACTGAAATATGATGCGATCACAACTCAAATATGATGGGATCGCAACTGAGGAAATATGATGGGATCGCAACTGAAATATGATGCGATTGCAACTGAAATATGATGCGATCACAACTGAAATATGATGCGATCACAACTCAAATATGATATAGGAAGTAAATTTGTGTGGTGGTGGGAACAAGAAAAAACGAATTGAGAATAAAATTATTACTATAAATTCTAAATTTTTTTTGAAAGATTGACTGGTTTTGCATCACAGTAATTCAAAATTTCTTAGGTGAGGGTCGCAATTTGTGTGAGGAGAGGGGTCGCGATTTCTGGAATAGTCCATAATTTTTGTGAAGAATTTTTTGAATGTATGCTGGAATTTCTTGAGGGGTGTGCCGGGAAATAATTTGTGTCGTGTTCAAAAAAAAAGAATCTTTTTCTCGGAATTGAGGTAGTTATGAGGTCGCAATTGGGGTTGCGAATCGGGAGAGAGCTAGGAATCGAGCTACGTCAAAATGAGCCAGGAATAAATCGCGACCCCCCTAAATAAATTGTTGGGAGGGGTCGCGAAACAGTTTTCGGACGAAAATATTGCTATCGAATTGTGATGTAGCAAAAGACATTCCCATGATGGGACTTGAACTGGCAACACCACATTCTGTGCACCAAATGGTGCCACTATAACTATCTACTACTGCCAGAAGGGTTTTCTCTCTATGTTATAATGCTACTACAATCTCGGGGAAGGCTCATCGTGTATAATATGTACCAACAGTAAGGTACTGTACCTCCACCGCTTCGTGCCAAAAGATTTGGACCAGTATCATACATACAGTATACACAGTACTGGAAACCTACACATCCCCTGCCTATACATAGTACATACGTACTACTAGGCACTATGTATGCAGACATGTCATTTTTTCTTTTACTAAGACTGTAGACTTAGTACTGTAATCTACGTACATTGCTGTCATTTTTTCCAGTCAGCCTGTACAAACAGTACTGTTACCTACGTACATTGCATCATCACCATCACGGTGAATCGTGGAGGATGTGTCATAATTTTCGTTTCAGCGTTGGAAATTTTCTGTCAGGCCCAGTTTAAAGTGAGATCAAGGCGCCTGGTACCATCTTGGAGAGACTAATGGCAAAGAAAGTAAAGAACTGATCACTCTTGAAATCCTTCCTGTTATCTTTTGTTATCAAGGTAGGGTGGGTTGCAGACCTTGAGTCATCTGGCTTATCCAGATATCTACGAGTACGACGCGCGAACGAACCTGCAGGGGACGACAAAGACGATCGGAACAACGAAGACCGAAGACACTAAAAGGTACGACGAAGGTACGATCGTAGAAGAGGGGGACGACAATGACGAGCGAGCTGACGATGACGACCGGGACAACGACGACGACCGGGACGACGACGACGACCGGGACGACGATGACGACTAACCGCCCGTTGTTTATTTTGTACAACCACACACAGATCGTAGCAAAGAGCAACGACGGAGACAATCAGAAGAAAGAGGAAACAACACTAAAAGGTACTGTAATTGAATACCGATTTCAAGGACGACGACGATGATGACGATCAAAGCGAAGAGCAACGACGACTTCAAGGACGACAAACACGATCGAAACGAAGAGCAACAACGATTTCAAGGACGACAACGACGACGATCAAAACGAAGAGCAATGACGATTTCAAGGACGACGACGACGAGGGGAACGATGAACGACCGATACGATTGTTGAAGAGGGGAACGACGAACGACCGATACGGCGATAGTTCTTTAAAAATATTCTCGTGTATTATCCCCCTGTATTATCGACGCGTTGCTGCTTGCTGTCCCCCCCTGTATTATCGACGCGTTGGTTGCTGCTTGCTGTCCCCCCTGTATTATCGACGCGTTGCTGCTTGCTGTCCCCCCTGTATTTTCGACGCGTTTCTGCTTGCTGTCCCCCCTGTATTTTCGACGCGTTTCTGCTTGCTGTCCCCCCTGTATTATCGACGCGTTGCTGCTTGCTGTCCCCCCTGTATTATCGACGCGTTTCTGCTTGCTGTCCCCCCTGTATTATCAACGCGTTGCTGCTGCTTGCTGTCCCCCCCCTGTATTATCGACGCGTTGCTGCTGCTTGCTGTCCCCCCTGTATTATCGACGCGTTGCTGCTTGCTGTCCCCCCTGTATTATCGACGCGTTGCTGCTGCTTGCTGTCCCCCCCCTGTATTATCAACGTTGTTGCTCACTGTCCACCCTGTGTCAAATTTTTTTTCTACATAAATCCCTGTACAATTTGTACTGGAAAATCGAATTTTTTGATTGGCTCAATCACTCAGCACCTCTATCTGCTTGCTGTCCCCCCTGTATTATCGACACGTCGACACGTCGCTGCTTGCTGCTGCTTGCTGTCCCCCCACCTGTATTATCAACGCGTTGCTGCTTGCTGCTGCTTGCTGTCTCCCCTGGTGTATTATCGACGCGTTGCTGCTTGCTGTCCCCCCTGTATTATCGACGCGTTCCTGCTGCTTGCTGCTTGCTGTCCCCCCTGTAGGATTGAGTGAGGTATGGATAGAAGTTGTTGCGGCGGTGTCATTTGGGGCAAGGGAGGGGGGGATTTGTGGTCCATTCTGTGTCATTGTCAGTCCATACTGTGATGGTGTGTGTCGGACCAAAGGGAGGGTGACTTCTGCTTTCGCAGAAGAAATAAAATCCATAAGATTGTTCGCACGATAATAAGTTTGGCAATCATTGTTGGAATAGAGATGCCTAGAGAGGCCTTGAGA
The DNA here is from genome assembly GCA_037355855.1 of Pseudo-nitzschia pungens. Taxonomy (NCBI): domain Eukaryota; phylum Bacillariophyta; class Bacillariophyceae; order Bacillariales; family Bacillariaceae; genus Pseudo-nitzschia; species Pseudo-nitzschia pungens. The sequence continues at coordinate 3,706,679 of CM074758.1, forward strand.
TACGTATCGGTAGGTGTGAAAGTGGCTCGATTCTTGTTTGTATCCCTTGAAGGATTGCTGTGTTTTTCTTTTTCTTCCGGAGGCAATGCAGTTGCGACAATGGAATGTCTTGGGTATTCTGGGCTCATTGGCAAAGTGCCTTGGGTCGGAGGAAGCTTTCGGCATGGTGGTGTGTGTTTTTGTGATGCGATTCTTAGCTGGGGTACTGGTATTTGATGTGACACCACTGAAAAAAAAAGTTCACAAAGGTGCACGACGTAACCCTTTGGTGTGATTGAAGTAAATTGGATTAAAAATTATTTGTTGTGTTGAGTCAAGTGTGTCAAATGTGTAAAATGGAATGAAAATGTGAAGAGGGACTGAATGCCAGGGTCTAGAACAGAACATTTCCGTCGACACGTTGGGGGAGTTGAGAAAAGGGAGAAATGTGGTTGAGAATAATGGAAAAAAGTTGAGAATAATGGAAAAAAGGTTGTGAAATAAAAAATTGGGGTTGTGTTTTTTTTAGACAAGTCGCGATCCGGTCGCGATCTGGTCGCGATTGGTCGCGATGGGTCGCAAAACAGTTTTCGGACGGTGGTGTTCTGTCTCCACGAGAGTCCTTTTCCAGTGTGGTTCCATCCGTGGCAAACGCCCCCTTGAATCCTGTAAAATAACAGGGAATCATGGACGCTGCTTTCTCCACGTCTGTCTTGCTCGCTCCTTCCCCACCGGACCGAGCCTCCATGGTGCCACCATGACGCTCAGCTACTGTACTCTGTATCAATAGGCCCCAGAGGTGGATGTGTGGGCTCTGGTCGGTTTGCGCGTTGTCTGTCTGCTGGGGAAGGGCTCCCCATTAACATCAGGGATCTCACGATGTCAGCTGCTGGTCCAGTTACAGCTGAGGTTTTACATCCAAGTGTAGGCATGGATGCCAGTGGTGATCAGCCAGCTGGGTTTCTTCACGCGCTCTAGCCGGCGTCCCGGTTCGTAGTGGGTCGAGCGGTGGGTCTGATAAACTGCGTTGATATTGCTCGTCAGCAATCTTCGTAGAACTTGTTGAATCGGTAGATAAATCGTCTGGTTCTGCGTACTGAAAAAATAGGGGAAAGCCCTAACAATAATAACACATAAGGTCCTGGCAAATCGTGAGGCTACAGTGGACTGTTCAAGGTCTATTGCATACACTTAGTTACTACAAGGTACTTCCCTAGAGGTACATCGGAATCGATCGAAAGGGAGGGCATGATAGGTGTGTTTATTTTAGAGCATCAAGAAAAGAGTGAATACAGGGAGCTGAGCGCAGCTCAGCTCTGTATCATATCGTGACAGCGTTCGATAACTCATATAATAACAGAGCCCTGTAGCTCTGGTACTGTATTCTACGGAGTATTGAACCATACCGGAGTATCGTATCTCCGATTAATTATTAGATCGAATCGTGTGCTAGCTCACTTATGCTAGCACGTTTGGTAACTGTTTGGGCCGGGTATCCGGTCATGGTACATATTATACACCAATGACCCGACCCCGGCGGTAGCATAGTATCTTAGCATGGTATCATGGTAGGTTAGCATCTTTCAGTATCTCGTAGCCTTAGCAACCCTAACCCTGTAGCATTTAGCTACACCATAACAGGTGCTTTACTCGGGGTACGTACAATTGGTACAAATCGTACGCAACGGCCCTAGTAATTTCTGCTAGCATCCATACTAAGCAGGATATAGGTCTGTTGCTAAGCCTGTTGCTAAGCCTGTTGCTAAGCCTGCTGCTAAGCCTGTTGCTAAGCCTGTATGCTACCAATTAGCACACAGCTCAGCACTCAGCTCAGCACCTGTTAGTCAGCTAGTACTGGAGGCTGCTGCCTGTAGCCCCAGTACACTCTCCTACACAGGAGCCTTAGCACAGATCATAGCACCCACCCTGAATATCTTCATAGAATCGCCCCAGACTGAATAATTAGTAGTTGGCCCAGCAGTACCGCAGCATTTAGTAGAAAATACTGTAAAATCAAATATCTGAATGAATCTGGCCAATATTTGTGTGATTCCAGTGTGAATATTCCTCATACTGTGCATGGGCAAGAGTATTCAAAAAGAAGTACTTCGTATTCTATAATCATTGGAAGTTTGGATGTCACCAGCACTTAAAAATTAATATTTGGCCCAGTACTATGGAATTTACTAGAAAATACTGTACAATCACATACTTGAATGAATGTGGCCAATAGTTGTGTGATTCCAGTGTGAATATTCCTCATCCCATGCATGGGCAAGAGTATGCAAAAAGAAGTATTCAACAATCACCTATAATTTGGGTGTCACCACTGAATAATTAATATTTGTTCCACTACTGCAGAATGTACTAGAAAAAAGTACCAAATCAAATATCTGAATGAATCTGGTCAGTGTTTGTGTGATTCCAGTGTGAATATTCCTGATCCTATGCATGGGCAAGAGTATGCAAAAAGAAGTATTCAAAAATCATTGAAAGTTTGGATGTCACCACTGAATAATTAATATTTGTTCCACTACTGGAAAATTTACCACTAGAAAATACTGTAAAATCAAATATCTGAGCAAATCTGGCCAATCTTTGTGTGATTCCAGTGTGAATATTCCTGATCCTATGCATGGGCAAGAGTATGCAAAAAGAAGTATTCAAAAATCACCTATAATTTGGGTGTCACCACTGAATAATTAATATTTGGTCAACTACTGCGGAATTTACTAGAAAAAAGTACCAAATCAAATATCTGAATGAATCTGGTCAGTGTTTGTGTGATTCCAGTGTGAATACTCCTGATCCTATGCATGGGCAAGAGTATGCAAAAAGAAGTATTCAAAAATCATTGAAAGTTTGGATGTCACCACTGAATAATTAATATTTGGTCCACTACTGGAAAATTTACCACTAGAAAATACTGTAAAATCAAATATCTGAATGAATGTGGCCAATCTTTGTGTGATTCCAGAGTGAATATTCCTGATCCTATGCATGGGCAAGAGTATTCAAAAAGAAGTATTCCAAAAGCACCAATAATTTGGGTGTCACCATTGAATAACTGAATAGCTCACTTATCGTGACATGTGCTTCGCAGCAAAAATATTGCTATCGCATCGTGATGTAGCAAAAGACATTCCCATAGCAGGACTTGAACGAAGAACACCAACCTGATTGCATCCATTGGTGCCACTATTACTGTCTACTACTACTACTACTGAAAGGATGTTCTCTCTATCTTATAATGCTCTTACCATCTCAGGTAAGGCTCATCCTGTATAATATGTACCAACAGTTGTTATGGTCTAGAGTAGAAATTTTGGAGTAGTGTGAAATTGTGAATGTTTAGATACTTTACGAGATATTGTTACGTGAATTGAGAATGGAGACATATCAAATTTGAGGTCGCCAGCATAGCCACACTTTGGCATGCTCTGCCATAAATGTTGATTAATTGTCGGTTCCCACGATTAGGCATATATTACCTTCTGGGACTCGACCATAATAGTTAGAACACATATCGAAATGTATTCATGACTGAAGATACAATATTCGATTCCCATATGGGATTCAGTTAATTATTCAGTCGTGGCTTGAGCTAGCTACGCTAGCTCGTCACATAGTGCCCCATGATTGAACGAATCCTATATCTAAGCCGACCAATGGATTATCGAAGATTCTGATTGGTTGATTGGATCCTTGTAAGGCGTCAGCTTGCGAATGTTAACTGTTTCGACAATCGATGGCGTCTTCTGAATCTTAACAGTGCCATTGTCATGAGCTTGGGCAATAGTGAATGGTCCTGTCTTCCGCGGCTGCAGCTTGTCCGGATCTGGCTCTTGCATCCATACCTTGTCGTTGGGTTGAAAGGTATGTTCCTTGCATTTGGCATTATCTCTGACGAGCAGAGCCTTGTTAATACCTTGCTGTCGAAGCTGCTGTAGAGCTAACAGATTCGATGTTAATGGTAGATCAACCAGCATGTCCCGGCTATATACTAGGGACCCTGGAGATGCCTGTAGAGCGGCGTTAACAGCACATCTGGAAGCATGCATGCAGGTGGATAGTGCATTATCCATGAGTTGACTTGCTCTGGTGTTAACCTGAGGGGGGTTAACATGTACCACCAGGACGCGAAGGATATCAGCCACTGTATGATGGACGCGCTCGCATATGGCATTTGACTGGGGGTTCTTTACTGTTGTTGGGACCGATTGGATTCCATACTGCTTGAGGGTAGTCTGGAATTCAGCCCCTAGGAATTCACCACCATTGTCATGGACACATCTGATAGGTCTTGGGTATCTCAAGAGCCAGCAGTTCTTGAATTGATCTGATACATGCTGCGAGGACTTATCTCTGATTCTGATGATTTCAAGGAGGTTAGTAACCGGATCAATACAGGTTAGGGCTTTGAAGTTGTAGTTCTTGCCTTGGGCTGTAATCTTCCATGGTCCTATGAGATCCATGTGTACCTCATAGAATGGGGATAATGGCGCTTCTTTTGGTGGTAGTTTGCCATATTGGGAGTTCTGGTTCTTGTATTTGATGCAATGGTCTGGGCATACATAGGACTTGCATAAGCTGGTTAGATTATCAGCGTAGAACCGGGCTGATATAGTCTGTTGTAATCTGGTGGATCCACAATGGCCCAACAGGAGATGCACCATTTGATGGTATCATTAATAAGAGATGCTGGTATGTAGATTCTCCAGCATTCAGGGTTGACTTGATTCGCGTAACAAAGTATCTTGTTGCCCTCTAATTCTTGGTAGAAGAAGGCTTTTGATTGAGTCTTGAACTTGATGGTTGGATCCTTCTGCTGATGAAGGTAGATGTTGGAGTAGTTCACCGGGCATTCTACCTCTTGACTGTTAGGTAGGTTGATAAGACACTCATTGTTCAGCAGACAAGTTTGGAGTTCTTGGTCTGCGTCATTGCATAAGTGCTGGAATAAGTTGGGGAACTCCGATAGGAACAGTTCTTCATCTTGCTTGGGGACTTCAAGTTTCAGAAAATCAATAAGAGTGCCTTTATTAAGGGCTTCTTTCTAGCCTGGAGAAGGCATCAGCAAGAACATTCTTCTTGCCTTCAACGTAGGTGAGGTTGACACCGAATTCTTCTAGGAATAGTCTCCACCGGAGGACTCGTTGGACTGAAAGGGTTCTGAAGGTGAGGTTCTTATGGTCAGTGTATACGTTGATGACTCCACCGAGGAGCATCTTTCTGTACTCTTTGCAGCAGAGTACAATAGCTAGGAGTTCTTTCTCCATGGTTGTATAATTCTTTTGGGCATCAGATAGTTTCTTGGACCAATAAGCGATTGGTTTGCCATCTTGTATGATAGCAGCACCTAGTTGTAGGTCTGAGGCATCAGTGTACAGTTCAAAGGGCTTGTTAAGGTCTGGATAGGTGTTCAGCGCATCTGCTGCTACCATTGCTTTCATCTCTTGAAAGGCTTTATCCTGAGCAGGTCCCCAAGTGAAGGCCAAAGGGGCTTTTCTTTGCTTGCCTTTGATGGCAGCTGCTTGAGGAGTTTTCTTGGGGGTTCCGGTGATATCAAAGAGAGGAGCCAGGACATGAGATCTGCGAGGCCACATATCTCTGTAGTATCCAACTGCTCCAAGGAAGGATTTGACTTGGGTTATAGTCCGAGGCCTATCCATCTGCAGGATGGCTTCAACCTTCTTTCGCCATGGCTTAACTGCTGTAGGAGTCATCCAATATCCAAGGAAGTCAGTCTCTTGTACAGCCCAATCACACTTGAGTGGGTTGCATTTAAGTCCATTTTGGTTGAGCCGGTCCAGGATCTTGTCAATGGTCTTCATGTGTAGATCAAAGGAGCCATTGGTCCAGATGCCAATATCATCAATATAAACAGTGCAGTCGGTGTCTTGTAGGATATCTTCCATTAGTTGCTGGGCAACATCTAGAGAGACTTTGACACCCATTGGTAGTCTTTGGTATTCATAGCAGCCATATGGCGTCACTAGTATGGTACAGAGTTTCTTGCTTGCATCATCCAGTTCAAAGCAGTAGTATTGCATGGACAAGTCAATCTTGGTGAAGTGAGTGTACTTGCCTCTTTTGTTCATGATATCCTGTATCCGGGGGATTGGATAAGGACGTCGCTCAAGGAGTTCATTGAGTTCCCTGAAGTCTGATACCCATCTAACTCTGTTGTCCTTCTTTGGAACAATAAAGGTAGGGAATGCCCATTCAGCCGGTCCAGTGCATCTTTTGAGTACTCCATCATTACAAAGATTCTGGAGCTCCCTTTTGAATAGGTCTTCTCTTTTGTATGCAACTGGGTAAGGCTTCTTGTGTATGGGTTTGGATCCAGGCTTCAGTCTTAGAGAGATCTTCTTGTGAGGGTACTTGCCAAGTTCTCCATTGAAGACATTTGGATACTTGTTCAGTGTTGCTTGGAATTGCTTCCATCTCCTCTGAATTGGCCATTGGTGCAGCTGGTGCACTTCCCCAGTCACACTCCCTGTTACAAACCTCTTTCCAAGTCCTACAAGGTTACACCCTGACTGCCAAGAGGCAGTGGCTTGCAACCATCCACCTTGCCAGGAAGCAGTATGCAGCGCCTGTCCAACCTGTGCAGCCCTACCAACGAGAGGCTGCTCTCCTCAGAGCCTGGCTTACTGGACCTCAGGGTTGATTACACTTTGTAACTTGGTTTTGTCTTCTGTTCCTGCTTCTTATCCTGTCCCCTACCTTTTGATACTGGATCCTATCCCACTATCTTCCTTCCCATCTCATTTTCTCTCAAGTCCCTTTTTTGTGGGACTTGTTTTGTTCCTTTCCCTGTCTGATGTTCAAGGTTTGTTTGAAAAATTTGTCGTTCTACCACTTGGGGTCCTGACTCTATGATGGAGGCGACGTTAAAGTCTGGTCACAGACTGAGTAATTTCGTTTCACCTTTGGTGATTAAAGTTATTTAAATACGTATATTATTATTATTATTGCTTGGAACTGCTGCTGCTCTGCTGTGGACATGTGGCTCTGCTGTTGCTGTGCGACTGTAGATGGATCTGTTTCTTGGTAGGCTCTGTCAAGGATCACCTTGGACTTGTATGGATTGGCAAAGGAGGGATCATCAGCAAAGAGTTCAGCATCCTCGAGTTCTTCCATGAACATGGTGTAGTCGGACTCGTGGTATAGAGATGTATCCTTCATAGGAATAGTTCTATCCATCCACTGAACTGCTCCTTCTTTGAATAGGAGATTGATCTTTGCTAGGTGGAGGAAGTCTCTGCCTAGTATCAAATCGTATTTGCAGTTCGGGGAATGGAAGAGCCTTGCCTCGTGTCGGTCGATGGTATAGTTGCCAAACTCTTGTAGCTTGAGGTTCTTCATGATGATGTATTCTGTAGTATCGAAGCTTCCATTTGCTGTTGTGGTTAGGACTTGATGCTTGCTTCTTATTTGTAGTATGGTGCCAAATGGTAGGGCTCGTTTGTTAATTAGAGTTCCGGACGATCCACTATCGAGTAGTGCGAGTAGTGGTCTTGATTTCGTTGATATGCCTTGTATATACTGTACTGTGGTTAGTAGAATAGGAGCCACGTTGCTCGTATTCTGAATAGGAGCCACGTTGCTCTTATTCATGTATGCCTGTTCTGCTGTATTTGCAGCAGTTGACAGCAGCTTTAAATAATTTTGCTCCAGCGCACCTCCTCTGGTGTAGTCTTTGGAGTTTCCGGGATTGCAATAGAGATTTTTTGCTGTACCGGTAGACCAATTTCTTGCCAGGGACAAGGTTGGTCTATTTATTGCTGCTGTACTATCTTTCGTGTCTGTACCCTTGGATCGATTCGGTTGGTTTCGATTCGTATCCTGTAGGTTCCTTCCCCTCTTTATCTGGGAGATCTCCTCCATGCGTCATCCCAGACAGCAGGGCTGTGCTGGCATCCAGTTCCTGGGGAGCTGGAGGCAAGGTGATTGCTGGTTTTGGTGAAGCCCAGGGCTTCTTAGGCTTGGAGCCATTGGAGATTCAGGGGAGCCATAGGAGTTCCCCATCGATACTCCGTTCAGTTCTTCCACCATGATTGGCATGGTATTCTTCAATAGCTGCTTCACGAGCTGCGTTGATATGGGCTTGGAAGGTCTCGTTGCTCCCTGGTATCATGAGCGCTTGAGTATGAGTATGAGTATGGAAGGACTCAGTTTGGTTGTTACTGGTGCCCTTGTAGTTCTTGGAGTACTTGTTCTTCAAGCACTCGTGTTACGGTCTAGAGTAGAATTTCGGAGTAGTATGAAAATTGTGACTGATATTTTTAACTCTTAAGAGAGTGATTCGGTTTTCGTGTGAACGTTTGAATATATACAAGCGCGCCGTGCTTATATTTGAATACCGGCGCACATGCATTGCTGGAGCGTCCGGCGTACAGTTTGAATATTTGTATTCAAACACCGGTCAGCTCGTATGTGGGATTCGGTTAATTATTTAATCGTGACTGCTAGTTACACTAGCCCGTCACATAGTGCCTCATGATTAGACGAAGCCTGCTTACTAAGTTGACCAGTGAATAGCCGTTGATTCCGACTCCGGTTCCTTATAGGGGGTCAGCTTCCGGATGTTCACTGTTTCCACTATTGAGGGGGCTTTCTGCAATTTAACTGTGCCATTCTCGTTGACTTGCTGGATCAAGAAGGGTCCAGTTTGTCTTGGCTGTAGCTTGTCCGGGTCCGGTTCTTGCATCCATACCTTGTCGTTGGGTTGAAAGATATGTTCCTTGCGCTTGGCATTGTCTCTGAGTAGAGCCTTATTAATCCCCTGCTGTCTTAGCTGTTGTAGTGCCATTAGATTGGAGGTTAAGGGCAAATCTATCAGCATGTCTCGATTGAATACAAGGGATCCAGGGGATGCCTGTAAGGCAGCATTAACAGCGCATCTGGAAGCATGCATGCAAGTCGCGAGAGCATTATCCATGAGCTGACTGGCTCTGGTATTTGCTTGTGGAGGATTAACATGCACAAGGACTCGTAGGATATCAGCCACTGTATGATGGACGCGCTCGCATATGGCATTTGACTGGGGGTTCTTTACTGTTGTAGGAACTGAGTGAATTCCATACTGCTTGAGGGTAGTTTGAAATTCAGCTCCTAAGAACTCACCACCATTATCATGGATACACTTGATAGGTCTTGGGTATCTTGATAGCCAGCAGTTTTTGAATTGGTCTGATATATGCTGGGAGGACTTGTCTCTGATCCGGATAATTTCTAGGAGGTTAGTTACCGGATCAATGCAGGTTAGGGCTTTGAAGTTGTAGTTCTTGCCCTGCGCTGTTATTTTCCATGGGCCTATCAAATCCACATGTACCTCGTTGAATGGTGCTAGAGGGGCTTCTTTCGGTGGTAGCTTGCCATACTTAGATTGCTGGTTCTTGTATTTGATGCAGTGGTCTGGGCATATGTAGGACTTGCATAGGCTGGTTAAGTTGTCAGCGTAGAAGCGGGCCGATATAGTTTGATGTAATCTGGTGGATCCACAATGACCCAACAGGAGGTGATACCATTTGATGGTATCATTGGTGAGGGATGCTGGGATGTAGATTCTCCAGCATTCGGGATTGGATTGGTTTGCGTAGCAGAGTATACTATTGCCTTCTAGTTCTTGGTAGAAGAAGGCTTTGGATTGAATCTTGAACTTGATGGTTGGATCCTTTTGTTGATGGAGATAGATGTTGGAGTAGTTAACCGGGCATTGTAGATCCTGGTTGTTTGGTAGGTTAATAAGACACTCATTGTTCAGCAGGCAGGAGTGTAATTCCTGATCTGCGTCATTGCATAAGTGCTGGAAGAGATTCGGGAACTCTGTTAGAAACAGTTCTTCATCTTGTTTAGGAACTTCAAGTTTCAAGAAATCGATTAAGGTGCCCTTTGAGAGGGCTTTCTTCCCTTCAGTAGGTGGATCCATCCGGGGGAGTCTGGAGAAGGCATCAGCAAGAACATTCTTCTTGCCTTCCACATAGGTGAGGTTGACACCGAATTCTTCTAGGAATAGTCTCCACCGGAGGACTCGTTGGACTGAGAGGGTTCTGAAGGTAAGGTTCTTATGGTCAGTGTATACATTGATGACTCCACCGAGGAGCATCTTTCTGTACTCTTTGCAGCAGAGTACTATGGCTAGGAGTTCTTTCTCCATTGTAGTATAGTTCTTTTGGGCATCAGTTAGTTTCTTGGACCAGTATGCAATGGGCTTGCCATCTTGTAGTATGGCAGCACCTAGATGCAGGTCGGAGGCGTCCGTGTACAGTTCAAAGGGCTTGTTAAGGTCTGGATAGGTGTTCAGCGCATCTGCTGCCACCATGGCTTTCATTTCTTGAAAGGCTTTGTCTTGAGCAGGGCCCCAAGTGAAAGCTGAAGGGGCTTTCCTTTGCTTGCCTTTGATGGCGGCTGCTTGAGGAGTTTTCTTGGGGGTCCCTGTTATGTTAAATAGAGGAGCCAGGACATGAGATCTGCGAGGCCACATATCTCTGTAATATCCTACTGCTCCTAGAAAGGACTTGACTTGGGTCACAGTTCTGGGCCGGTCCATGTGTAGGATGGCTTCTATCTTCTTGCGCCATGGCTTGACTGCAGTAGGAGTCATCCAGTATCCAAGGAAGTCAGTTTCCTGTACAGCCCAGTCACATTTGAGTGGATTGCATTTAAGTCCATTTTGGTTGAGCCGGTCTAAGACCTTGTCAATGGTTTTCATGTGGAGGTCAAAGGATCCATTGGTCCAGATGCCAATGTCATCAATATAAACAGTGCAATCAGTGTCTTGTAGGATATCTTCCATTAGTTGCTGGGCAACATCTGGAGAGACTTTGACACCCATTGGTAGTCTTTGATATTCATAGCAACCATATGGAGTTACTATGGTACAGAGCTTCTTGCTTGCGTCATCCAGTTCAAAGCAGTAGTATTGCATGGACAAGTCAATCTTGGTGAAGTGGGTGTACTTGCCTCTCTTGTTCATGATATCCTGTATCCGGGGGATTGGATAAGGACGTCTTTCAAGTAGTTCATTTAGTTCTCTGAAGTCTGATACCCATCTGACTCTGTTGTCTTTTTTTGGTACTATGAAGGTTGGGAACGCCCATTCAGCTGGTCCGGTGCATCTTTTGAGTACTCCATCATTACAAAGATTCTGGAGCTCCCTTTTGAATAGGTCTTCTCTTTTGTATGCAACTGGATAAGGCTTCTTGTGTATGGGCTTGGATCCGGGCTTGAGTCTGAGAGAGATTTGCTTGTGTGGGTACTTGCCGAGTTCCCCATTGAAGACGTTCGGGTACTTGTTTAGTATTGCTTGGAACTGCTGCTGCTCTTGTTTAGACATGTGGGACTGCTGCTGTGCCACTGTGGATGGATCTGTTTCTTGGTAGGCTCTATCGAGGATGACCTTGGACTTGTATGGATTGGCAAATGAGAGATCATCAGCAAAGAGTTCGGCATCTTCGAGTTCTTCCATGAGCATGGTGTAGTCGGTTTCATGGTATAAGGATGTATCCTTCATGGGAATGGTTCTGTCCATCCACTGAACTGCTCCTTCTTTGAATAGGAGATTGATCTGTGCCAGGTGGAGGAAGTCTCTGCCTAGTATGAGATCGTATCTGCAGTTGGGGGAGTGGAAGAGCCTTGCATCTTGTAGGTCGATGGTGTAGTTGCCAAACTCTTGTAACTTGATGTTCTTCATGGTGATGTATTCTGTAGTATCGAAGGTTCCATTTGCTGTAGTGGTTAGAACCTGATGGTTGCTTCTGGTTGGTATGGTTCCGAATGGTAGTGCTCTCTTGTTGATTAGTGTTCCGGAGGACCCACTGTCTAGCAGCGCTAGTAGTGGTCTTGCTTTGAGAGGGATGCCTTGTATGTACTGTACGTTGGTTAGAAGAATAGGAGCCACGTTGCTCTTACTCGATGCCTGTTCTGCTGTATTTTTGGTTGTATTTCCAGCAGTCGACAGCAGCTTTAAATAATTTTGCTCCAGCGCACCTCCTTTGGTGTAGTCTTTGGAGTTTCCGGGATTGCAATAGAGATTTTTTGCTGTACCGGTAGACCAATTTCTTGTCAGGGACAAGGTTGGTCCTTTTGTTGCTACTGCTGTTCTATTTCGATCGATCGCGTTGATCGATGCTGATGCGTCTGTTGTACCCTTGGATCGATTCAGATCCGCGTTCGATATATCCTGTAGGATGGTCCGAACAATTGTTTTTGCTGCGTTTGCAGGCTTTGCTGAGCTTTCAACAGGAATACTCCATCCTGTAGGTTCCTTCCCCTCTTTATCTGGGAGATCTCCTCCATGCGTCATCCCAGACAGCAGGGCTGTGCTGGCATCCAGTTCCTGGGGAGCCGGAGGCAGCAAGGTGATTGCTGGTTTTGTTGAAGCCCGGGGCTTCTTCGAAGGCTTGGAGCCTTGGAGTCAGGGGAGCCATACGAGTTCCCCATCGATATTTCTTTCGGTCCGGCCTCCATGAGCGGTGTGGTATGATTCCATGGCTGCTCTCATATGGGCTTGGAAGGCTTCATTGCTTCCGGAGATAAGGTGAGCTTGGGTGTGAAAGGTCTCAGTTTGTTTGGAGTGAGGAGGCTTGTTGTAGTTCTTGGAGTACTTGTTCTTCGAGCACTCCGACCAATCATGGTTGTGACCGGGGATCCTACAAGGGTTGGATTTCTTCTTGTTGTTGTTGCCCTTGTGGTTATGCGAGTTGCGTTTGCGCGAGTTGCTGTTGTTATCGCTGTTGGAATTGTTCGAGCGCTTCTGCTGTTTGTTGTTATTTTTGTTGCTCTTTTTGTTGGCTTGGCGCTCGTGGCAGCTCATGTGATCGACGATGTGCTGTACTGTGGTGTCTTCTTGAATTCCACTGTGGATGATTCCATAGCTCTCTATCCATGAGGATGGGAAGGAGTGGAGGAGAATGGTGAGTTTCTCCACTCTTGAGAGGGGAGCGCTGCTCCCATCTAATTTCTGAGTATATTTCATGAGGATAAGGATCCGATCTGCGTGTTCTTTGCAGGTGACTGATGGCGTCTTCCTGCATTCGGGGCTTCTGAGATAAGTATGCATGATGTCTCTGGCGTCTCTGGCATTGCAGTAGAGCTTGGTGAAGTCAAGGAAGGCCTGTTCGTATCCTCCTATCTCTTCTTGTTCGTATTGGTATTCTTCTGGATCCAGTGGGTCCTTTATCATGTCATTCCACTTGCTCTGCGCGTCTGTAGTGAGGCATCGGCTGAAGTGGGTTAGATATATCTCAGTGGGAAGTCTTAGGAGCTTAGCGGCGTTTCGAAAGGACTCCTCCACAAAGAGCAGTTCTTCGAGTCCTCCTGTCTCCGTAAACAGAGGGACCTTCATGCTGTCGGTTCGATCATCGTCGACGTTATACAGGGTGAAGAGCTTAGGCTTGGTTCGATCGAAGGAGCTCTTATAGGTGATGGGGGGATCTCTGTAGATACCTGCCATGTTGCTTGTTGGAGATACAAGGTGCTTGTTTTGTTGAGGATAAGGGGGGTTTGGCTTGAATTCAGTACTGAGTTCTACTGTTTCTACTGTAAAGCACAAACAGTAATTACTGTGTTACGGTCTAGAGTAGAATTTCGGAGTAGTATGAAAATTGTGACTAATATTTTTAACTCTTAAGAGAGTGATTCGGTTTTCGTGTGAACGTTTGAATATATACAAGCGCGCCGTGCTTATATTTGAATACCGGCGCACATGCATTGCTGGAGCGTCCGGCGTACAGTTTGAATATTTGTATTCAAACACCGGTCAGCTCGTATGTGGGATTCGGTTAATTATTTAATCGTGACTGCTAGTTACACTAGCCCGTCACAACTCGGACCAATCATGGTTGTGGCCGGGGATTCTGCAGGGGTTCAACTTCTTCTTATTGTTGTTGCCCTTGTTGAAGTTTGAGTTTCGTTTGCGAGAGTTGCTGTTGTTGTTGTTGTTGTTCGGGCGCCTTTGCTGCTTGTTGTTGTTCTTGTTGCTCTTCTTGTTGGCTTGTCTAGATACTAACCTTACTGTATGTACTCTATGAACCCGTGTACTTCGCTATGGAAGTAGCGTATGGAAGCATTGTTTCTTCCAGGGCCCTCCGGAACTAAATAATTTGCGCGCGCATGCAATTTTGTGTCAACTCGGGACTGATTTGTTTTGCGTGAACTTACATTCATTCTCCGTGACCGCCCCCTTTATTTTTTCCTCCCCCTAAAATACGTGGGTTTTTCACGGTGAAAAAAAACCCACGTTGCATTCGTGGGTTATTCACGGTGAAAAAGAACCCACAAATGAACCCACATTAACCCACGTTAACCCACGTTAACCCACAAAAATAACCCACGAAAACCCACTAAAACCCACGAAAACCCACGAAAACCCACGAAATAACCCATGATAACCCACGACTTTTTTCCGTGAACCCACGAACCCATATTTGTTTTTAAAATCGTTCGATCGATATCAATCTTGTTGCTCACGTTGTCACCAAGCGCTCGAATTCAAAAACACCCGGATGTACGGATCGAATTCAAAAACACCCGGATGTACGGATCGATGGACGCAGATCGATCGAACGATTTCAAAAACACCCGGATGTACGGATCGATGGACGCAGATGGGTTGTTGGAAAAGTTGTGGATGGGACATTCACGGAGGTCAGTAGTCAACTGGTTGTCGGTATAACATTCACGTTGAATTGTGGGTTCGTGGGTTCACGGAAAAAAGTCGTGGGTTATCATGGGTTATTTTGTGGGTTTTCGTAGGTTTTCGTGGGTTATCCTGGGTTATTGTGGGTTATTTTTGTGGGTTAACGTGGGTTCATATGAACCCACAATTATTCCATTCGTGGGTTCATGGAGTCACGTGGGTTCAAGTGGGTTTTTCACGGTGAAAAAAACCCCACGTTGCAACTCGTGGGTTATTGATGGTGAAAAAAAAACCACGTTTTTAACCCCTTAAAAAATTATTTTCCCCCTTTTATATTAGGGAACCGCACGGTTGTAAAAATTGATTTTTTTAAACGGGACTCGACACAAAGTGCGGTACGCGCGATTTTTTTCAGTTCCGGAGGGCCCAGATCACGTTTCACAATTCTCAAAATACGGAGTAACTTTACACTTTACAGTACAAGTAATTACGAAGTTAGGCTAAGGTTACTCGTATTCTCTCAATTCTCTCAAAAAAATCAAAAATGGAGAGCGGCGTCACATTAGCTGCGTTTGGCATCAACAACCTTCTTTTTGATGATTGAGAGTAGTGGGTAAGGTTTACCGTATGGCTACCTGGATTACGGTACGTATTGCCTCGTTCCAAACAAAATACGTCAGAAAACCATCCGATTTGGATTTGCATTTGCATTTGCATTTGCGTTTATTCGGAGTCGGAGTCGGAATCGGAATCGGAATCGGATTCCGGCAAGAATGAAAATGAAAATGAAATCCAAATCCAAATCACTCCACTTTCCTACACAAAAAAGTGACCATCGGGAACGATTCGAAGCATTGTTAACATTTGCACGCACGGAGAAAGAACAACCGTTACAACGCGTGCTTTCACTACACCGCCTTGGGAGAGTAAATATCGATGCCTCCCGTGCCGGAGGGTGGCGTCCACGCCCGGGTTTTGTAGTTGGCGGCCCATCCACGAACGAGCTTTTCTCCGCGTCGCATGCTCGCGGGGTCCATGTCGTACGCGTCCATGGCGCAATGGATCATCTCTTGCACGCCCCACACCTGTCCCCTCGACAACAAATACCGACCCTCGTCACAAACGACGTAGGCCTTGCCCGTCACCAGTCGATCGGCCAGGCCCGTATCGGGTTGCATCGTCAGAAACGTCGCGGCTCCGTTGTTCTCGGCCAACAGACCGCTGTTTCCGCGGATCGCGTCAAAGACGCCCGCTTCTCCTCCCTCCCTCCAGAAGGCACCCAATCCGGGCCGGCAGAGCGACTTCTTGACGTACACAGCCAGGCCTCGAAAGCCGCAAAGGTCGGCCACCGGGCACCCGAGGCGCTCGACCCCCGGGTTGTCCACGATGTTCGTTTTCCAATAGGTCGCGTCGCACGCCGTTTCTTTGTAACCCGGCCAATGCGAGCTCGTTCCTCCCTTTCTCGTATCGACCTCGACGACGTGAACGACGGATTGATTGGTGCTGGTCATGGTGGAAAGATAGATGGATGGATGGATGGATTGTTGTATTGTTGGTTGTTGTTGGTTGTTGCTTGCCGGTTCTTTCACCCCGTGTCGACGACCCAAAACTATTGTTGTGTGATACGGATGTCGGCGTCTGGGGAACGAATTTTTGTCTCGTCGCTATCTCGAGAAGAAACTACGAACCGTACGGTAAGGTTTTAATATTACTTTCCTTTGTAATGCTTTCTTTGCTCGTGCTTCGATCGATCAATCCATGGGTCGGTTGCCACTGTTTTGGTTGTATCGCCTCGCGATTATTTTCATTGGAGACGGCCAAAATTTCAGAGCCAGCACGATGGCACCTACGGTACGGTAACCTTAACTTACGTAACTTACTGTTGGAACACTCTGATTTGGTTGTATCGCGTCGCGAGTAAGGTTAAGGTTACCGTACAAATCTCAGAACAAAAAGAAAAAGTTTGTATGCGCGCCAAGAAGAACTTTCGCAAACACAAAACCGAGGCAATTGTACCCGGTACTAAGATTACAGTAAGGTTACTCGTACCGGTACGTAATTCTTCTCAGCTGATATCCCCCATTTTCAAAAATCAGAAAAACTCCCGGAGTCTGTATGGAAACACAGATTTTTTTCATTCTTTTGACAACACCTTCTTGTTTCGATTCGGACCATAGTGGTTGCCCAAATCCTGTTGCAACACACCTACAGAACAATACCGTTTAGTTGCCGAAGCGGATGAGGTCGTCTTAGCCACAGTGAATACTACTAATGCATTTGCCTTGAAATATGCATCATCTGAAGAGATGCAAAATTAGAAAGACGTTGTCTTAGCTGCAGTGAATAGTAATTATGGATGCGCCTTGGAATATGCATCCAAAGAGTCGCAAAAGGACAAAGACGTCATCTTAGCTGCAGTGGATTATGATGGATTGGTCATGAAATATGTATCTGAAGAGATGCAAAATGACAAGACGTCGTCTTAGCCACAGTGAATCATACTACTACTAGTACTAATGCATTTGCCTTGGAATTTGCACATGAATCCTTGAAGGGTGATGTAAAGATTGTGTTCAAGGCTTTGCTATGTTGATATTCAAGGTGATGCTACAGGCCTTGGTGCTAGGGTTCCTGTGTAGGGGAATGTACTGGGGCTACAGTGAGTAGCACCTGCGGGTAGCTCCCCACTACTAGGAGCTGAGCTGAGCTGAGTGCGAGGAGCTGTGTGCTAAGTGGTTAGCATACAGGATTAGCAGCAGGCTTAGCAGCAGGCTTAGCAACAGGCTTATTCTATTTGGAATGGGGTGCTAACTCCGTATATACCAGGGTTGTTGCGTACAATGTGTACCAGTTGTACATACCCTGGGTATAGCATCCGCACTAATACAGTGTAGCTGAGTGCTACAAGGTTAGGGTTGCTAATGCTACGAGATACTGGAGATGCTAACCTACCATGCTACCATGCTAAGATACTATGCTACCGCCGGGGTCGGGTCATTGGTGTAGGATTGATACTATGACCAGATACCTGACCCAGACAGTTGAAGTTAGCACACGCGCTAGCATACGATTGGATCTAATTAAGCGCTAACGCTACTCCGTGCGCTACGCTACTCCGTAGAATACAGTACTGGAGCTACAGAGCTCTGTTATTCTACGAGATAGCAAAGCACTGTCACGATACGATAGAGCTGAGCGCCATCAGCTCAAGTGGGAAGGAAGATAGTGGGAGAAGACCCAGTATCAAAAGGTATGGGACAATATGAGAAGCAGGAACAGAAGACAAAACCAAGGTACAAAGTGGAATCAACCCTAAGGTCCAGTAAGCCAGGCACGTAGGAGAGCAGCCTCATGTTGGTATGGCTGCACCGGGGGTGCAGGTGCGGCATACTGCTTCCTGGCAAGGTGGATGGTTGCAAGCCACTGCCGCTTGGCAGTCAGGGTGTAACCTTGTAGGACTTGGAAAGAGGTTTGTAACAGGGAGTGTGACTGGGGAAGTGCACCAGCTGCACCAATGGCCAATTCAGAGGAAATGCTGGAAGCATCAAGAGATTGGTATTGTTCAGCATCAAGGGTGCCCCCAGGACCATGGAGCCGTTCATTCCTATAGGTCCAAAGATCCCAGGAGGTAAGAAAGAACTGATGGATGATAGCTGTAGCCCAACGTCTGGGAGAGCGCTTGCTTCCAATGTGGGAGTAGTAATCAGCCTGGATTTGATACCAGCGAGGAGACCACCTACCAAGGAGCCAGTTGTGCCAACCAATTGTCCTCTGTGCCCTGACAGCAGAAGCTATTGCAGGGGAGTTGGATGAGGGATAAATGGTCTGGCCCTTCCGAACTCTGGTGAGAAGATCCACAATGGCAGCAACCAATGATGGATCAGTCTGCTCAACTTCAAGCCTCTTCTGCAGGGGTCCCTTGAAGGCAGACAAACTATGCGTGAGAGCCCCAGGGTCCTTGCAGGAGAGCACATGAGAAACCTTCTCGTTGTCTGCATCACACAAGGGGCACCTGGAGTGATCCTGATGCTGGTAGTGAAGGAGTTGGTTGCCAACACCAATGCAGCCAGAAGCAAACTTGACGAACCACCTTTGCATGCCAGGAGGGAGGCGTTTGAAGGCAGACTGATGGACACACCAATGGATGGAACTCAAAACAGGTTGGGGAATGGGGATATCATGGTGGGTCTGCCAGTATTGGAGAAGAGGAGGACCAGAAATAGCAACATGCAAAGCCTGCTGATCAAACCTTGAGCACTTGCAACCATTGAGAGAAAATGCCCAGGGCTCAAACACAAGTCTGGGATAGTGATAGGCAGAAGCTCTATGGACAGAGAGAAATGCCTTGGCCATGCCATCAACCTGATGATTGCGAAGGGCCCACCAATCAAGAAAGAATCCAGATTGATGGCCCTGAACCCACTGAAAGTGCACAGAGATTGGCAGGGCAGAAAGCATGTTTCTGATGACATAGATGTAATCAACAGACTTCTGGGAAATAACCAATGGCCAGGATCCCTGAGCCTGTTTGAGAGCTGTGTTGCCATCAAGGGCAATGGTGATAGAGCCAGAGGCAATATCAAACAGGCTCACCAGAGCAGTGCAACAGGTGAGAACCCCAATGATGCCTGCCAGTTCACTCCTGTAGGATGACTGATCCTCAGGGGATCCACTCACAAAATTACAGCCAGTGAGGAATAAAGAGGTAGTCTTTGTCGAGGTGTTGGGTGACAGGATGAAGGCAGAAGTTCTTCTGAGAAGATCCGGATCATATGAACCATCACAGACAGCACTGGCAGTACCGCTCTGAATGGCAGCAACAAGGGCCTGACAGCCAACCTGAGGCAGGGAATACTTGTGGAGAAGTACTCTTGGAGTGCATCAAAGGCATCAGCAGGAGAAGCTGGAAGGGACTCAAATGGATTGTACTCCAGAGGATCCATGTCAGGGGGCTCAGAAACAAAGGCTGAGGACCCAACCACGCGTACAACTTGGCCTCGGATCACAGGGGAGACAAGCACATCAGCACAGGCTGGTTTATCAGAAATGATTTCAGAAGTGAACCTGTATCTGCCCCTGCATTGGGAGGTGCCCACAATCCAACCAGTAGAAGTTTTGGAGAATATCCTATTGGTAGATGGAGACAAAAACCAAGGCCAACGAGAAGCTGTCTGGGGAGAGAGCCAATGCCCAAGGTGAAAGGAAGGAGCCAGTGCCCTGGCTGCAGGGGGTGGACAGGGGGGTAGAAAACAGGTCTGAAGAGCCTTGGTCCAAAGGCGCTGTGCTGCTGGAGGCCAAGGGGGAGGACATCGCGGCCAGTCAAGATGATCTCTCAAGTGGTTGGAGGATGTCAACTGGAAAGCCATGGGAGCAAGTCTTGTCCCATCTGGGGTACAAATATCAGCAAGGGACACAGCCTTGAGGGACATCCTGTAACACTTTAGAGTAGAAAATTCGAGTGAATGAAAAATTGTGTGTTCATTAATATTTTACAACGTGGGAATGGAAATTCTAAAGAGGGGGAAATGAGCGATGAGTCTCGCCTTGCGCCCTTGCGCGATCATCGCTCATACATATATTATCCATCCGCGATTAACATATAATCCACCTGACGTCCGTTCAGTATGCAAGCACATACGGGATACAATTAATTATCAGTCGTGACTGGCCGTACGTCCGTCGTAGGTTAGTCGTGCGCGTCACCATGTGACATAGTTCCCCATAATTAAATGGAGATGGTAAGTGTGCAGAAATGATCGGCGGACTCGTTGGAAACTTCTTCAGTGTCTTCGGAATTTTCTTCGGCGTTTACGTCGGACCTCTGTGGTTCTTTGTATGGCGTTAGTTTTCGGATGTTCACTGTTTCGGTGGTCGAAGGCGTCGTTTGTAATTTCACGGTACCGTTTGAGTGTACTTGTACAATTTCGAAGGGACCTTTCTTGCGAGGCTGCAGCTTGTCCGGGTCTGGTTCTTGCATCCATACTCGATCATTGATTCTGAATACATGCTCGATTCGGCTTCGATTGTGTCTAATTAGGTTGGTATCGATGCCTTGTTGGCGCAGTTGTTGCAAGGCTAGCAGATTGGCTGTAAGAGGTATATCCACGAGCATATCACGATTGAATACCAGGGCTCCGGGAGATGCCTTGAGAGATGCGTTCATAGCACACCTGGAGGCATGCATACAGGTCGATAAAGCATTGTCCATCAGTTGCGTCATCCTGGTGTTCGGTTGAGGTGGATTGACATGTACTAGGATTCTTAAGACGTCGGCAATGGTGTGGTGAACTCTTTCGCAAATCGCGTTGGACTGGGGGTTCTTCACAGTGGTTGGTACTGCTTGAATGCCATACTTCGAGAGGGTTGCTTGGAATTCAGGTCCTAGGAATTCCCCTCCATTGTCGTGGACACATCTGAGGGGTCTTGGATATCTGGAGAGCCAACAATTCTTGAACTGGTCTGAAACATGTTGGGAGGACTTGTCTCTGATCCGGATGATTTCTAGTAGGTTGGTGACTGGATCAATGCATGTAAGCGCTCTGAAGGTGTAGGTCTTATTCTGGGCTGTTATTTTCCAGGGGCCGATGAGGTCAACATGTACTTCACTAAATGGCGTCAGGGGCGCTTCTTTGGCCGGTAGTTTGCCATATTGAAACTGCCTATTCTTGTATTTGAGGCAATGGTCGGGGCATACATATTCGCGGCATAATTTGTCTAGATCTTCAGCAAAGAAGCGTTCGGAGATCGTTTGATATAGCCTGGTGGATCCACAATGACCCAGCAAGAGGTGGTACCATTTGATCGTGTCGGGCACTAGAGAAGGTGGGATGTATATCTTCCACTTGTCGGGCTTCGTGATATTGGCATAGCATAGAATGTTATGTCCTTCAATTTCTTGGTAGAAGAATGTTTTGGAGTTTGCCTTGAAAGAGAGCTTGTTGTCCTTGGCTTGATGGTTGTAGATGGTATTGTAATTTACAGGGCATTCCATGTCTTGAATCGTGGGTAGATTGACCAGGCACTCATTGTTCAGCAGACACGATTGGAGTTCATAATCTGCGTCATGGCACAAGTGTTGGAAGACGCTTGGAAGTTCTGTAAGAAACAGTTCTTCTTCTTGCTCTGGGACTTCCAGTTTCAGGAAATCAATCAAAGTTCCCTTACCAAGGGCTTCTTTCTTCCCCACAGTAGGTGGATCCATCCGGGGGAGCCGGGAGAAGGCATCAGCTAAGACATTAGATTTGCCTTCGACATAGGTGAGATTAACACCAAATTCTTCTAGGAAGAGTCTCCATCGGAGGACTCGTTGGACCGACAGGGTCCTGAAGGTTAGGTTCTTATGGTCGGTGTATACGTTGATAACACCACCAAGGAGCATTTTTCGGTACTCCTTGCAACACAGAACTATTGCGAGGAGTTCTTTTTCCATAGTAGTATAGTTCTTTTGGGCTTCAGTTAGTTTCTTTGACCAATAGGCAATGGGCTTGCCATCTTGTAGAATAGCAGCGCCCAGTTGTAGGTCGGAGGCATCAGTGTACAGTTCAAAGGGCTTGTTAAGGTCCGGATAGGTATTCAGCGCATCCGCTGCTACCATGGCTTTCATTTCTTGAAAGGCTTTATCTTGAGCAGGGCCCCAAGTGAAGGCTGTTGATGAAGGTGCTTTGCGTTGCTTGCCTTTCATGACAGCTGCTTGAGGGGTTTTCTTGGGGCCACCGGTGATATCAAAGAGAGGAGCTAGGATATGAGATCTGCGAGGCCACATATCTCTGTAGTATCCCACTGCTCCTAGGAAGGACTTGACTTGAGTGACAGTTCGGGGCCGATCCATTCGTAGGATGGCTTCAATTTTCTTCTTCCACGGCTTAACAGCTGTAGGCGTCATCCAGTAACCAAGGAAATCGGTTTCTTGTACAGCCCAATCACACTTGAGTGGGTTGCACTTTAGCCCATTTTGGTTGAGCCTGTCAAGGATCTTGTCAATAGTCTTCATGTGGTGGTCGAAGGATCCATCAGTCCATATTCCTATATCATCGATGTATACCGTGCAGTCGGTGTCTTGTAGGATATCTTCCATGAGCTGTTGGGCTACATCTGGGGAGACTTTGACACCCATTGGTAGTCTCTGGTATTCATAGCAACCATATGGCGTTACAATGGTACAGAGCTTCTTGCTTGCGTCATCTAGTTCAAAGCAGTAGTATTGCATGGACAAGTCAATCTTGGTGAAGTGCGTGTATTTGCCCCGCTTGTTCATGATGTCTTGTATCCTTGGGATTGGATAAGGACGTCTTTCAAGCAGTTGATTCAGTTCTCTGAAGTCTGATACCCATCGAACTCTGTTGTCCTTCTTTGGAACAATGAATGTAGGAAACGCCCATTCGGCTGGTCCCGTGCACCTTTTGAGTACTCCATCATTACAAAGATTCTGGAGCTCCCTTTTGAATAGGTCTTCTCTCTTGTATGCAACTGGATAAGGCTTCTTGTGGATGGGCTTTGCTCCGGATTTGAGTCTTAGAGAGATCTTCTTGTGTGGATATCTTCCGAGTTCTCCGTTAAACACGTTGGGATACTTGTTGAGGACTGCTTGGAATTGTTTTTGCTCTGCTTTGGACATGTGGGCTTGTTGACCCGCGACTGTAGATGGGTCGACTTCTTGGTAGGCTCGGTCTAGGATGACCTTGGACTTGTATGGATTGGCAAAGGTGAGGTCGTCAGCAAAGAGTTCAGCATCTTCAAGCTCTTCCATTAGACCTTGGTAGTCTCTGTTGGATTGGTAGATGGATAGATCTTTCATTGGGACTGTTCTGTTCATCCACTGGACTGTAGCCGATTCGAATAGCAGATTAATCTTTGCTAGGTGGAGGAAGTCTCTCCCTAGTATCAGATCATATCGACAGTCCGGGGAATTGAAGAGTCGTGCTTGTTGCTTGATGATAGTGGTGCTGCCAAACTCCTGTAGCTTGATGTTCTTCATGGTAACATACTCTGTAGTATCGAAGGAACCACTAGCTGTCGTGGTTATCACCTTGTGTTGGGACATGGTTGGTATGGTGCCGAATGGTAGTGCTCGTTTGTTGATTAGTGTCGTGGTTGATCCACTATCGAGTAGTGCGAGTAGTGGTCTTGCTTTGAGAGGTATGCCTTGTATAAACTGTACGTTGGTTAATAGAATAGGAGCCACGTTGCTCATCTTCGTATTCGATGCCGGTTGATTTTGGGATGATTTTTCTGCTGTATTTCCAGCAGTTGACAGCAGTTTCGAATAATTTTGCTCCAGCGCACCTCCATGGGTGTTGTCTTTAGTTTTGCTGGGATTGCTTTGGAATATTTTGGCTGATCCGGTGGACCAGGTCCTTGTCAGGAGACATGATTGTCCTGATATTGCTGCTGCTGCCGTTTTATCGATCGATTTTTCTGTCGATTCGTTGTTTGCGTCTGTACCCTTGGATCTCCGGGGATCCATTGTCGATTCGGTTTCCTTTTCGGAGTCGGATCGACTTCTTTTGTTATTAATATTATTTGCTGAGCGCTCAACAGGACTCCATCCTGTAGGTTCCTTCCCCTCTTTTTCCGGGAGATCTCCTCCATGCGACTTCCCAGTCAGCTGTGCTGAGCTGGCATCCAGGGCCTGTGGCGCCGGAGGCAAGGTGATTGCTGGTTGAATAGGGCGCTTGGCCCGGGGTGGCTTGTGCTTGGTGACTCAGGGGAGCCACACCAGCTCGCCGTCGATGCTTCTCTCGCATCGACCACCATAATCGGTGTGATAGGACTCTATGGCTGCTTGGAGGTGAGCCTGGAAGGTCTCGTTGCTCCCAGTTTTAGGTCCTTTAGTTTGATTTTTGCCCTTGTTGTAATTCTTGGAGTATCTGTTATTTGGGCACTCGGACCAGTCATGGTCGTGTCCCGAGATACGGCAAGGGTTGGATTTCTTTTTGTTGGAGGAGTTGTTCCCCTTGTTGTTGTTGTTTCGTTTGCGATTAGATGAATTCGGGTTATTAGAAGCATTAGGACGTCTCCCGTTGCTCTTGTTGCCCTTGTTCTTTCGAGATTGTCTTTCGAGACAGCTCATATGGTCCACGATGAATTGGATCGTGGTGGTCTCCTGCACTCCACTGTGGATGCGTCCGAAGTCTTCGATCCATGCTGTCGGGAAGGTGTGCAGCAGGATGGTGAGCTTTTCAGTTCTGGATAGCGGAGAGGCTGTGCCGTGGAGCTTAGTGGTGTATTTGAGGAGCATGACAATTCTGTCGGCGTGTGTCTTGCAGGTCGAATCCAGCTTCTTCTTGCAGTCTGGCCCTCTGAGGTAGGCATGCATGATATCTCGAGCGTCGTTGGCATTGCAGTAGAGCTTGACAAAATCTGTAATTGCCAAGGTATATCCTTCAATCACCTCTTGATCGTATTCAATCTTGTCGTTTTCGTCCCGGATGAGGTCATTCCATTGTGTTTGTGCGTCGGTATTGAGGCACCGAGCAAAATGGGTGATATATCTGTGCATGGGTAGCTGCAGTTCTCTTGCCGCGTTGCGAAATGACTCTTCTACGTACAGGAGCTCTTCTAGGCCTCCTTTGTCCGTGAACAAGGGGACCTTCAGGCTATCGGTGTTGCCCTCAGCGTCGTTGTGATAGAGGGTCACAAGCTTCGGCTTGCTGCGATCGAAGGAGCTCTTGTAGCTGATTGGGGGGTCTCTGTAGATTCCGGACATCGTGGCTGGTTGAAGGTTGGATAGTTGCTTGTCAGGGATAGAAGGTACCCCTGTTGTTGAGGATAAGGATGTTTATTATTTGGTGATGAATTCAGTACTGAGTTCTACTGTTCCTACTTAAGGCGGACAGTAATTACTGTGTAACACTTTAGAGTAGAAAATTCGAGTGAATGAAAAATTGTGTGTTCATTAATATTTTACAACGTGGGAATGGAAATTCTAAAGAGGGGGAAATGAGCGATGAGTCTCGCCTTGCGCCCTTGCGCGATCATCGCTCATACATATATTATCCATCCGCGATTAACATATAATCCACCTGACGTCCGTTCAGTATGCAAGCACATACGGGATACAATTAATTATCAGTCGTGACTGGCCGTACGTCCGTCGTAGGTTAGTCGTGCGCGTCACCATGTGACACATCCGAATGTGATTCAAGAGGGACAAGTCAGCACCTCTAAAGCCAGCTTTGACAAAGGCTTGCATGAGATAACAGTCATTGGAACGAAGCAGAGGAAGGTCTGGGAAGTCTTCAACCAAGCTCACAGGGTGATCAGAAAAGAACTTCCACATGTGCCGGTACCAGCAGGGAGTAACGTATGAAGCAAAGGGATGATAGGGTGTGACACCAAGATGAAGAGGGAACCCAAGTTCAAGCCTAAGAGCTTCAGCAGTTAGCCTGAGAATCCTGCCAGTTTGAGAGGACCAAACAGATTCCTGAAAGAGAGTAGCAATATGGCTAAACTCTTGGAGAAGATATGGATGGATGAAACCAAAGCCTTGATAAAGGGAGGGACCAAAGAATACATGTCTAGGAAATGTTCGGGACATCCCTGCTTTATCCAGCACTGGAACAAGGGCTGGGTGAAGAATCTTTGTCCAAGTACCCTCATCAATTTGGGTGACAGGCATGGGGTATTCAACAGACTTCATGAAAGAATACTTGAAGGTATAGAGGGAAGCCCTCTTCTCACACTTGGAAGCCTTGAGTTGAGTCCCAAAAGACTGAGACTGGGACTTCATGTGAGCAATCTGGGCGTCCTCATTGCCATCCATGGAGATAAAACCCCAAGGGTTTTGTCAGCATGTTACATAGTGCCTCATGATTGAACGAATCCCACAGTTAAGCCAACCAGTGACTCATCGAACAATCTGAGTCATTTGATTGACTTAATTCGATATCTGCGGATTCAGTTGGCGAAGGCTCCGACTGATTCGATTCCCGATATGGAGTCAGCTTCCGAATATTCACTGTTTCTACTACCGAAGGAGCTCGTTGTAACTTTACGGTTCCGTTCGTATTGACTTGCGTGATTGGAAAGGGACCAAGCTTCCTGGGTTGTAGCTTGTCCGGATCTGGCTCCTGGATCCATACTTTGTCATTGACTTGGAAGGTGTGGTTGATACGCTTGGCATTATCTCTGAGTAGATTCTTGTTAATCCCTTGTTGCCGGAGCTGTTGCAAAGCTAACAGGTTGGATGTTAGTGGCAGATCAATCAGCATGTCCCGGTTGAATACTAGGGACCCTGGGGATGCTTGTAAGGCAGCATTAACAGCACATCGAGAGGCATGCATGCAAGTTGCCAGGGCATTGTCCATGAGCTGACTGGCTCTGGTGTTGACTTGAGGGGGATTTACATGAACTAAAACTCTGAGAATATCAGTGACGGTGTGATGGACTCTTTCACAGATGGCATTAGACTGGGGATTCTTCACTGTGGTAGGAATGGACTGAATCCCATACTGCTTGAGTGTAGTTTGGAATTCAGCTCCTAGGAATTCACCACCATTGTCATGGATGCATCTGATAGGTCTTGGGTATCTTGAGAGCCAACAGTTCCTGAATTGGTCTGAGACGTGTTGCGAAGACTTGTCTCTGATTCGGATGATCTCCAGTAGGTTGGTGACTGGATCAATACAGGTTAGGGCTTTGAAGTTATAGTTCTTGCCCTGGGCTGTGATCTTCCATGGGCCTATGAGGTCCACATGTATCTCGTTAAATGGGGCTAGTGGAGCTTCTTTTGGTGGTAGCTTCCCATACTTGGAGTGCTGGTTCTTGTACTTAATGCAGCTGTCGGGGCAGATGTAAGTCTTGCAAAGATTGGATAGATTGTCAATGTAGAATCTTGCGGAGATAGTTTGATATAACCTGGTGGATCCACAATGACCCAACAGAAGATGGTACCATTTGATGGTATCATTGGAAAGAGAACTTGGTATGTATATGCGCCAGTTGTCTGGGTTCGATTGGTTGGCATAGCAGAGGATGTTATTGCCTTCTAGTTCTTGGTAGAAGAAGGCCTTGGATTGGATCTTGAACTTGATGGTAGGATCTTTCTGTTGATGGAGATAGATATTGGAATAGTTCACCGGGCATTCCAGGTCTTGGTTATTTGGTAGGTTAACTAGGCACTCATTATTCAGCAAGCAGGCTTGTAGTTCGCTGTCTGCGTCATTGCATAAGTGCTGAAATAGGTTCGGGAACTCTGTTAAAAACAGTTCTTCATCTTGTTTGGGGACTTCAAGTTTCAAGAAATCGATTAAGGTGCCCTTTGTGAGGGCTTTCTTCCCTTCAGTAGGTGGATCCATCCTGGGGAGTCTGGAGAATGCGTCAGCAAGAACATTCTTCTTGCCTTCCACATAAGTGAGGTTGACACCAAATTCTTCAAGGAATAGTCTCCACCGGAGGACTCGTTGAACCGATAGGGTTCTGAAGGTGAGGTTCTTATGGTCGGTGTATACATTGATGACACCACCAAGTAGCATTTTTCTGTACTCTTTGCAGCAGAGTACTATTGCGAGGAGTTCTTTCTCCATAGTAGTGTAATTCTTCTGGGCATCAGATAGTTTCTTGGACCAATAGGCTATTATGAAGATATCCAGTGTGCTACCATCTGTGCTAAGGCTCCTGTGTAGGAGAGTGTACTGGGACTACAGGCAGCAGCCTCCAGTAACTGACTAACAGGTGCTGAGCTGAGTGCTAGAGCTGTGTGCTAATTGCTAGCATACAGGCTCAGCAACAGGCTTAGCAACAGGCTTAGCAGCAGGCTTAGCAGCAGGCTTAGCAACAGGCTTAGCAGCAGACCTATATCCTACTATCCTGTTTAGTATGGATGCTAGCAGAGTTTACTAGGGTCGCCGCGTACGATTTGTACCAATCGTACGTACCCCGAGTAAAGCACCTGTTATGGTGTAGCTAAATGCTACAGGGTTAGGGTTGCTAAGGCTACGAGATACTGAAAGATGCTAGCCTACCATGGTACCATGCTAAGATACCATGCTACCGCCGGGGCCAGGTCATTGGTGTATAATATGTACCATGACTGGATGCCCGGCCCAAACAGTTACCCAACGCGCTAGCATACGTGAGTTATTATCGCTAGCACACGATTGGATATAATTAAGCGAAGCTTAATTAAGCAAAGCTACGCTACGATACTCCGATACGCTACCCGTAGAATACAGTACCAGAGCTACAGAGCTCTGTTATTATACGAGTTATCGGAGCGCTGTCACGATACGATACAGAGCTGAGCGCTTTGGCTCAGCTCCCCTTTATTCACTCTTTCTTTTATACTCTAAAATAAACACACCTATCATGCCCTCCTTTACGACCGATTCCGATGTACCTCTAGGGAAGTGCCTTGTATTGCTTGAGCGTATGCAATAGACCTTGAACAGTCCACTGTAGACTCACGATTTGCCAGGACTTTACGTGTTATTATTGTTAGGGCTTTCCCCTATTTTTAGACCAGTACGAGATAGTTCATATCTACGATTAAGTTCCCCGAAGACCGCTGACGAGCGGATATCAACATAGTTTATCAGACCCACCGCTCGACCCACTACGAACCGGGACGCCGGCTAGAGCGCGTGATGAAACCCAGCTGGCTGATCACCACTGGCATCCATGCCTACACTTGGATGTAAAACCTCAGCTGAAACTGGACCAGCAGCTGACATCGCGACATCCCTGATGTTAATGGGGAGCCCTTCCCCAGCAAACGCGCAATACGACTGGAGTCCGCACATCCACCTCTGCGGACCTATTGGTATTCAAATCCAGTAGCTGAGCGCCATGGTGGCTCCATGGAGGCTCAGTCCGGTGGGGAAGGAGCAGGACGTGGAGAAAGCAGCGTCCATGATTCCCTGTTATTTTACAGGATTCAAGGGGACGTTTGCCGGGGATGGAACAACGCTGGAAAAGAATTTTCGTGGAGACAGACCACCACGTACTTTCCAGTGAAGACAGTGTCCAGCAGACCAAGGACATGACGTCAGTCCCATCCGAAACATTGAGGCGCAGACAACCTCGAACCTGCTATACCATCGATTTTGATTTTAGCCAAGGGAATTTGGAATCAGACAAGCCAAGAACCCTGAGATCTGTCATATCTCAGAATCAAATCGATTGGTCCAGAGCAGAAAGACCGATAGAATTCTTCTCTTTTGGTCGTAACCAACCATCAAATCGGAACCATCGATGTGGATACCTTTCTTCGAAGACGTCGGCACGAAACTGTTGACACGAAAGTGTTGACACCAAAACGCTGACGCAATACGTGATACCTTTTCTTTTGATTGTCGACGCGTGACCTCCGATCGACACGGACCATCGATTCGGATGTTCGATCGACAAATTGGATGGAAACAGTCCCCACCACAAAAGAATTTGGTTTAGAAACTGAAGCAAGTTAGTTACTCAGAGCAAGTCAAGTTAACCATGGCCAAGCAAACTAGAAGCCAAGCCGCCGCCGCTGCAGCCGCCGCCGGAGACGGCGCCCCTGGAGCTGTCCCTGGAGGTGGCGCTGCCCCTGGAGGCGGCGCTGTCCCTGGAGGCGACGCTCCTCTGCCTGGAGTTGCCCCTGGAGCTGGAGCCGGCGCCACTGGAGCTGTCCCTGGAATCGCCGATGGAGCCGGTGTTCCCCCTGTCGGAACGCCTGGGGTCCCCCCTGTCGGAGCGCCTGGAGTCCCTCCCGCTGCTCCTGCTGGAGCCTCCAGAGTCCAACAAGAACCAAACCTTGACATCCAACCCCGATCTGAGATGATCTTACTTGCTGCTGTTCAAGAACTGAGAGCAATGCGCAATGAGAACGCAGCCCGAGCGGCTGCTGAAGCCGCCGCACGAGTGGCTGCTGAAGCCACTGCTGCTCAAAACGCAGCCCGGATTGCTGCTGACGCTGCTGCTGCCGCCGCTGCTGCTGCCACCGTTCGTGCCCCTGCTCCTGCTCCTGCACCTGCAGGGGCTAGTCCTGATATCCTCCAAGCCCATGCCACAGCCCAAGCTAATGGTGGAATCTCTGGATACAAGAATGGAGCAAAGCTCAGCTCAAAGGAGTTAGACCTCCACAAGATCCTCTCTGGTTTCAGCAACAGTGATACGGCGGATGAACTATTCCGGAACGGCCTCAACAGCATCAAGGCGATCCAACAACTCTCTGCCAAGGAACTCCCCAAGTACCTCCGTGACTTCAATGGGGGTCGTCATCCGATGTGCCCCTACCATGAACGAGTATTCATCGGACTATCCTTCCGACAATCCTTTCAGCTTCTTTCGGAATGGATCCGCTACCAACCTCTCATTGGTATCAAGCCTACAGCCCATACTTGGCTTAGTGATCCCCTCGCAGCCGACCGAACTCGCCAACGCCTACATGAAATGCAGACCGCCGACAAGGAGGCCGTCTCCTCGTCCATTACTCCGCCGAAGCTCACCAACCTTGACAACTTCCGTCAATGGGAAGAAAGTTTCCATCAGTTCCTCCGCTTCCAGTACAATGAACAAGGGTTCCCCCTATCATACGTCATCCGTCCGAAGGAGCAAGAGACGGTGACTGCAGCAGAGAGATCCGCCACTGTTGGGAAGGACGGGACTTTTTCCAACTGGATGGATTATAATGTTCGATGCGCCTTGAAGGCCCGCAATTTGTCACTGACAACCACGACGTTTGGGTGTTGCTCTGCAACGCAGTTCGTGATGGCCCTGCCTGGGCCTACACTCGAAGGTACAAAGACGCGAAGAATCCGACTGGGGACGCCCGAGCGGCTTTCCTACATCTCTACGAGAATGCCTTCTCCACAACCAACGTCGCGGCTATTCTTGACAAGGTCCGTACCGGCATGTACACCTCCCGCTACACAGGAGACTCTCGAACATACGACTTTGAGAAGCACTGCAGAACTTGGTTGAATTTCCAGACTACGCTCTCCAACCACAACAAGTTGCACGACGAAGAGGACTTCACCATGCGTTTCATCCACAGCATCCAAGATGATCGGTTTGAGAACCCCAAGATCCAGATCTTTGAAACCGATAAGTACACCAAGGACTTCAACAAGTGCGTCTCGTACTTCAAGAGGTGCCTTGGCATACGAAAGATGGGTGCGGTTGCAACCAAGCGCGCGCGAAGTATCTCCTCTGTACACCAAGGTGGTGGTGGCAACCAAGGAAGCAACAAGGGTGGATCGTACAGCGGCAAGATTCAGGACAAGCCTTATCCCTATGAAGTCTACAAGACCTTCTCCAAGGAACAACGAAAGCAGTTGTATGACCTCCGCCAGCAGAAGAAAGCTCGAACTATTCAGTCCACTAGTTCTACCACGCCTGCTGCCTCCGCGACCGCGAACGCGAACGCGACCCAAGGCGCAGGGAACAGTTTTGGGCCCAAGGGGCGCAAGAAGGGCAAGAAGAAGGGCAACGGCTCGAACCAAGGACAGACCCCCAAGAACTGAAATGACGGCCGGTGCCCGAAATTAAGTAAGGTTGGCCGGCTATTGTACCAGATGGATCTGCCGCGCGCGCGCCCGAGTCCTGAGGGACAGTGCGAGCTGGACAGCCACGCTGATACGACTGCCGCCGGTTCCAATATGATCTTGCTTGAAGACCAAGTCGTCAGCCACGTCGATGTTCATCCTTTTTCGCCTGAGCTCGAGCCTATCAAGAACATTCCTATTGGGACCTGTGTTACGGCCTACACAGATACCGACGGGAAAGTTTGGTTGATTTATTTCCACGAAGCCCTGTATTTTGGCGACAAGTTGTCCCACAGCTTGATTTGTCCGAATCAGATACGGGACTGCCATCCCAATCGTGTCAGTGAAGCGCCCCGTCAGTATGATGAACAGTCCAGTCACTCCATCCATATTGACAATACCGATCCTGAAGATCCCCATGCGGGCCACACCCTCGACATCAAGCTCCTGCTTGATGGGGTCGTGTCCTATTTCCCTTCCCGCAAGCCAACCAAGCATGAGATGGCTACATGCGATCATGTCATTGCTACCCGAGACTTCCCTTGGGATCCGAAGAGCAAGAAGTTCGAGCAAGCCGAAGAAGCCATCGACGGATCCCATCCTTTGAATCCGACGTTGTCTGTCCTTCGCGCGGGGACGCCCCATGCGTCCGCGCCGACCACGAAGCACTCCAAGAAGTCCAACAAGCGCAAGTTGGAGCCCGTCGAAACACGGTCCAATTTCAGTCCCCATTTGTACGACGATCCTCTTCGGAGCGACGAGCTGATCCTGCCACAGCATGATTGCTATGAGAAGTACAAGCTGCAGAGCCTTCAGCAACTCTGTACCCGCCGTGATCTGACCCCATGTGCGATCGCATCCGACTCGCGTCTGGATGCGCGGCTATCTTCTCGCTTGTTCGATGGGACGACGATGCAGTCGAACCAGTCGATCCCAAGCTCGACACTATCGCCAGACGAGCCAAGTGGGGTCCGACAATTGACACCGAACGATACTGCAAGATCGACTCCAACCGTCTGTCCAAGATTTGGGATGTATCTCCAAGAAAGGCTGCGGATACCCTTCGAGTCACGACGCAGAAAGGGTTCCGCAACCCTATGCATCCCCTTGTCCGCCGATTGCCAACGCAGAGCTTCAGAAACAAGCGCATCGCGGCTGGCAAATGGTACACCGACACCTGGATGGCAAAGGTCCCGAGCATCATGCGACAAGATTCAGCCGCCCAAGTGTTCAGTAATGGTAAGGGCTATGACGAGTTCATACCTATACAGGGCAAGAAGCAAGCGTATGAAGGACTGAAGATTTTCATCCACGACGTCGGCATTCCCGAGCATTTGATATCTGATGGCGCTCGAGAGCAAGGAGCCCCTGGTACCTACAAGACTCCATGGAATAAGGTCGTCAGCAAAAACCATATCCACCAGACCTTTATCCAGCCAAGATGTCCCTTCCAGAATCGCGCGGAGCTCAGCATCGGCCATATCAGCAGAAGCATCCGCAAGAAGACGGCTCGGAAGCGATCCCCCAAGCGCCTGTGGGCTTTCTGCGGCGAGCTTGTTGCCGCAATCCGCCAACGCACAGCTTCCAGTGATCCTACGACGATGGGTCGAACGCCATTCGAAATCGTGCATGGGTACATGCCTGATATATCTCTTTACCAAGCCCATGAATGGTATGATTTTGTCTATTGGGTTGATCTCTCTGACGGGACCGAGAAGCTGGGACGATGGCTTGGCCCGTGCGGTGACCGATTCGGAGGCGGAGACTGCCACTGGATCCTGAACGAGGCGGCCATGCCGGTAAGCACTAACACAGTCCGTGCTGTTACTGAAGAAGAATGGCGTTCCCATGACGTCAAGCGCTATATGGACTCATTTGACCAAGCAGTTGAATCCAAGATCGGGGACAAGGTTGAGGATAACGACGCAAAGTTCCAAGCTACGTACCCTGATCCCCCTGCTGAGTTATTTGAAGGTCACCAAGAACGGTGGGAGCTCGCCGAGCCTGAAGCCTCTATTCCAGATATCGACGACCTCATACCTGATGGGGATGACTATGATGAGTATATTGGTAATAATGTCATGATCCAGAAGGGCGATGAACGACTACGGTGTGTCGTGAAGAATCGTTCTGCTGACCTTAATGGCAATCCGATTGGTAAGAGGAATGATAACCCTATCCTTGATACCAGAATGTATGATCTGCAGTTTCCAGATGGTTCCGTCGAGCAGTACACCGCCAATATCGTTGCTGAGAGCATGTACAGCGAAATCGACGACGACGGACGCATGTTTTCTCTACTGGACGAGATTATCGATCACGAGAAGGACGGATCCGCCGTTAGGAAGCAAGATGCGACGATCACCAACAAGCATGGTCGCAAAGTCCCCAAGACTACAACGAAGGGATGGCGATTGCTCGTCAGTTGGGAAGACGGAACCGAATCCTGGTGTAAGTTGAGCGATCTGAAAGAGTCCTTTCCTGTGCAGACCGCAGAATACGCCATATCTGCCAAGATCTCGGATCAGCCAGCATTCCGATGGTGGATTCACCACGTACTACGAAGGAAGAAGCGAATCCTCAAGGCTACCAAGCGAAACAAGTACTGGGATCGGACCCACAAGTTCGGAGTGGAGTTACCACATTCTATCCCTGAAGCCCTCGCCATCGACCGAAAGACGGGAACGGACTATTGGGAGAAGGCGATTGCGAAGGAGATGAGAAACAACGAGATGGCGTTCGAGTTTGACCCCAGCTACACCGTCGAAGGTCTCAAGGCCGAAGGATTCAGCAAGATCACGACGCACATGATCTTTGATGTGAAGTTGGGGTCCTTGACGCGGAAAGCACGGCTCGTCGCCGATGGCCATAAGGTACAAGCAACAGCTAAGGAACATACCTTCAGCAGTGTACCAAGCAGGGATTCAGTCCGTATCTTCTTCCTGTTGGCAGCGCTGAACAATCTGGACGTGCTGTCTGCGGATATCCAGAATGCCTACCTTACAGCGCCGATCAAGAAGAAGTATTATTTGGTTGCACGAGCTGAAGATGGTTTTCCCCCACACTTGGTAGGACAGGTATGTAAGATCGTTCGAGCACTGTATGGACTCCCTGTTGCAGGCGCGTCGTTCCGATCCTATTTGACCAAACACCTACGAACGCTAGGATATCAACCCTGTAAAGCTGATCCTGACGTTCATATGCGAGTGGAGACACGAAAAGACGGCTCTAGGTACTGGGCCTACCTGATTGCATACGTCGACGATATTATCTGTTGCAGTGAGGACCCTCGACGGCAGTTGGAAAGTATCGAGCAGCGCTTCACGCTGAAGGACGGGACTATAGAAGTTCCAACCCTGTATCTGGGCGCTGATGTCCATTCGCATGTGGTCGAAGACGACCCAATTCCCAAGTGGGCGATGTCCTCCGAGAAATATGCTAAGAAAGCCATCGACGCAGTAGAGAAGGAGCTTGGCACCGAGCAGTATGGTTACAAGCACCTTCCGAACAAGGTGTCTACCCCGTTGACATCCAATTATCGTCCAGAAGTTGATGTAACCACCGAGCTGGATCCAAGCAAGCAGAACTACTACCAAGGATTGATTGGCGTCTTGAGATGGTTGTGTGAACTTGGAAGACTAGATTTGGTCATGCCTGTATCTCTCATGTCTAGATACCTAGCACAAGCAAGAACAGGGCATTTGAATCAAGTATTGCATATGTTCGCTTATCTCAAGGCGCATGCCCGATCCAAGTTAGTATTTGACGAGACGCGTCCTGAAGTGGACGAGTCCAGATTTCCCAACTGCGACTGGAGCGAGTTTTATCCAGATGCCAAGGAGGTGTTGCCACCAGATGCCCCCGAAGCGCTTGGAAAAGCAGTTATTATGAGCTGTTTTGTTGATGCGGACCATGCTGGATGCAAAGCCACGAGGAGATCCCATACCGGAATCATCATCTTTGTGAACAGGGCTCCAATCCTGTGGTTCAGCAAGAGGCAAACCACTGTAGAGACCTCCACCTTTGGATCCGAGATTGTCGCGCTTCGAATTGCCATTGAACTGATTGAAGGGCTCAGATACAAGCTCCGGATGATGGGCGTTCCTATTGAAGGTCCTACCAATGTGTACTGTGATAACGAGTCTGTTGTCAAAAATACTACCAGACCAGAGAGCCCTTGCAACAAGAAGCACAACAGCGTCGCATACCACAAGGCGCGCGAGTCTATTGCTGCTGGGACAATTCGCATTGCAAAGGAGCCTGGCGAGACCAATATTGCTGATTTATTCACCAAGTTGCTGAATGGTCCGGCTCTGAAAGAACACTGTGCTCGATGCATGTGGTAAAGAGAAAATTGCTCTAGCTGCATTATTTGGGATACCTTTGGTCCCTGACAAGCAGCTCGGACGCAGCAGATATCGATTTCGATTTTCGGAAGCAATCGATTTCGTTTTTCGGAAGCAATCGATTGCGATTTTCGGAAGCAATCGAACGCAGCTGATTTCGATATGAGCTCCCTGACTACTTCGATGTTCATTCCGATTCCGGATTCGATCTGATCTTATGATCCTATGTTATATGTTATATTGGGAGTCTCCGGTACACCGGTTCCGGGGACTATAAACTTGAAATACAATAGGCCGATTGATATGTCCTTATATGTGTTAAGGAATCGGACCAAGGGCAAAATGCCCTCCGGTCCAACCCCCTTTTTTTTCTACCATAAATCGGCCGGGCCTCTGATAGAAGAACTGCAATATTTGGTGCAGTTTGATCCCTGACAAGTTATATGGAAGCATCCCTAAATTCTGTTATGATCCATCCAAGTGTCCTGGTACAACAAGCAGGAGTATTGGTGTTCCCCTGGGAGTATCTGTTTCCGGGGACTGGTATAGTTGCTCAGTTGCTCAATACAGGACCACTGGCATGAATCACGGGGACTATGAAGATATCCAGTGTGCTACCATCTGTGCTAAGGCTCCTGTGTAGGAGAGTGTACTGGGACTACAGGCAGCAGCCTCCAGTAACTGACTAACAGGTGCTGAGCTGAGTGCTAGAGCTGTGTGCTAATTGCTAGCATACAGGCTCAGCAACAGGCTTAGCAACAGGCTTAGCAGCAGGCTTAGCAGCAGGCTTAGCAACAGGCTTAGCAGCAGACCTATATCCTACTATCCTGTTTAGTATGGATGCTAGCAGAGTTTACTAGGGTCGCCGCGTACGATTTGTACCAATCGTACGTACCCCGAGTAAAGCACCTGTTATGGTGTAGCTAAATGCTACAGGGTTAGGGTTGCTAAGGCTACGAGATACTGAAAGATGCTAGCCTACCATGGTACCATGCTAAGATACCATGCTACCGCCGGGGCCAGGTCATTGGTGTATAATATGTACCATGACTGGATGCCCGGCCCAAACAGTTACCCAACGCGCTAGCATACGCGAGTTATTATCGCTAGCACACGATTGGATATAATTAAGCGAAGCTTAATTAAGCAAAGCTACGCTACGATACTCCGATACGCTACCCGTAGAATA
This sequence comes from Pseudo-nitzschia pungens, assembly GCA_037355855.1. Classification (NCBI taxonomy): domain Eukaryota; phylum Bacillariophyta; class Bacillariophyceae; order Bacillariales; family Bacillariaceae; genus Pseudo-nitzschia; species Pseudo-nitzschia pungens. The sequence continues at coordinate 3,744,299 of CM074758.1, forward strand.
CAGTACCAGAGCTACAGAGCTCTGTTATTATACGAGTTATCGGAGCGCTGTCACGATACGATACAGAGCTGAGCGCTTTGGCTCAGCTCCCCTTTATCGTCCGAAAACTGGTTCGCGACCCCTCCCAAGAATTTATTTAGGGGGGTCGCGATTTATTCCTGGCTCATTTTGACGTAGCTCGATTCCTAGCTCTCTCGCGATTCGCAACCCCAATCGCGACCCAGTAACTACCTCAATTACGAAAATTACGAAAAAAATAAAATAAAATTCATACTCGACCCGATTTTTTTTCAATCTGACTCATTATTACCGACCCTACCATCATTATATATTATGAGACTGTTGCAGAAATTCACTCCCAAAAATTTATTTCTCATCCCGACACAAAGTATTTCCCATCACACCCCTCAAGAAATTCATCACAAAAATCACAATTATTACCCGAAGCCCAGGAATCGCGACCCCCATGAAAAAAAATTTTGAAACACTATGATGCAAAATATAAGTCTTTCTTTTGATAAATATTGATATTACTCTAATAATTGTTTATTCTCTGTTCAATTTTCTCACACACGCACACACAAATTTTGGTTTGTTAAAAGAAGTCGTCGTCCTTGAAATCGTCGTCGCTCTTCGTTTCGATCGTCCTTGTCTTCGTCGTCCTTGAAGTCGTCGTTGCTTCTCGCTTCGATCGTCTTCGTCCTCCCTGAAGTCGTCGTTGCTCTTCGCTCCAAATTGCCTTCCTCTTCGTCGTCCTCCCTGAAATCGTCGTCCTCTCTGAAATTGTTGTTGCTCTTTGCTTCGATTGGCTTCGTCGTCCTCTCTGAAATTGTCGTTGCTCTTCGCTTCGATCGTCTTCGTCGTCCTTGAAATCGTCGTTGCTCTTTGCTCCGATCGTCTTCGTCCTCATGCACACCACACAAATTTTGGTTCAAACGATTTTTAAATAATGGTCATCGTGATAATTTCATCCATACCGGTATCTGTACTGCCAGTAAAGGTCTCCTCACATCGCATCATATTTCATCAGTTGCAATCGCATCATTTTGTCAGTTGCGATCCCATCATATTTGTCTTGCGATCGCAATATGTGTCAGTTGCCCCGTCGCATCATTTTTCGCATCATTTTTCACATCATTTTTCAGTTGTCCCGTCGAATTAAAGTTGATTCTTCCCTATCAGTAGCAAGCAGGCAACTCAATGCAGAATTAGAACAATTGAAATCCATTATCAATACCCCAGATCTTGATGTGCTTCACTCACCGTTGCATTATATTTCATTTGCCATTGCATCCTATTTCATCAGCAGTTGCGGTCGCCTCCCTATCAGGAGCAAGCAGGCAAGTCAATGATGCACAGTTAGACGAATCAAAATCCATTATTAATACCTCCTCCAACCTTGATGTGGTTCACTTACCATTTCCATCTCATTATATTTCAGTTGCCGTCTTTCTTGTTCCGTTCCGACCCAAAATTATGTGAAGTAAGATTTACTACGACACATGCATTTTCTGTCATGCATGTGTTTGCCGAGAATTGATTTCTTCTACATGATAGCAGTAGAGTTACTACTAGTAGTATGTACCGTACTGAAGTAATAGTAGAAACCAGTAGAAAGCTGATGATGGTGATATCGCGCGCCACCTAAACCACAGAGAGCCAGCCCCGCTGCGCCATAATTTTGGACTACCTCTTATGTACTACTACCTACGCACTGCAGTAGTATGTAGCAGCAGTGTATAACTGTACTACTACTACAAGCAGCAAGAATAGTACTACCTCAGTGAATATACCATCAAATGACATATCTGAATGAATCTGGCCAATCTTTGTGTGATTCCAGTGTGTATATTCCTCATACTGTGCATGGGCAAGAGTATTCAAAAAGAAGTATTCAAAAATCACCAATAGTTTGGATGTCACCACTGAATAATTAATATTTGGCCCAGTACCGCAGCATTTACTAGAAAATACTGTAAAATCACATATCTGAATGAATCTGGCCAATATTTGTGTGATTCCAGTGTGTATATTCCTCATACTGTGCATGGGCAAGAGTATGCAAAAAGAAGTATTCAAAAATCACCAATAGTTTGGATGTCACCACTGAATAATTAATATTTGGCCCAGTACCGCAGCATTTACTAGAAAATACTGTAAAATCACATATCTGAATGAATCTGGCCAATCTTTGTGTGATTCCACTGTGAATATTCCTCATCCTATCCATGGGCAAGACTATGCAAAAAGAAGTATTCAAAAATCACCATTAGTTTGGATGTCACCACTGAATAATTAATATTTGGCCCAGTACCGCAGCATTTACTAGAAAATACTGTAAAATCACATATCTGAATGAATCTGGCCAATCTTTGTGTGATTCCACTGTGAATATTCCTCATCCTATCCATGGGCAAGAGTATGCAAAAAGAAGTATTCAAAAATCACCATTAGTTTGGATGTCACCACTGAATAATTAATATTTGTTCCAGTACTGCGGAATTTACTAGAAAAAAGTACCAAATCAAATATCTGAACAAATCTGGCCAATATTTGTATGATTCCAGTGTGCATATTCATCATACTGTGCATGGGCAAGAGTATGCAAAAAGAAGTATTCAAAAATCACCAACAGTTTGGATATCACCACTGAATAATTAATATTTGGTTGACTACTGGAAAATTTACTAGAAAAAAGTACCAGATCACATATCTGAATGAATCTGGCCAATCTTTGTGTGATTCCAGTGTGTATATTCCTCATCCTATGCATGGGCAAGAGTATGCAAAAAGAAGTATTCAAAAATCACCAATGGTATGGATGTCACCATTGAATAACTGAATAGATCACCTGATGACATGTGCTTCGCAGCAAAAATATTGCTATTGCATCGCGAAAAAGGCAATGCTACAACAGGATTCGAACCAACAACCTTCCATCAGTTGCATCCAACAGTGCCACTATTACTGTCTACTGCTGCTGGAAGGGTGTTCTCTCTAACTTTAAATCGTACTACCATCTCGGGGAAGGCTCATCCTGTATAATATGTACCAACAGTAAGGTAAGGTTTACCGTATCTCCACCTCCACCACTTCGCGCCAAAAGATTTGTACCAGTACCGTACGTACAGAATACACAGTACTGGAAACCTACACATCCCCTGCCTATACATAATACATACATACATACTACTAGGTATGTATGCAGACATGTCATTTTTTCTTTTACTAAGACTGTAGACTTAGTACTGTAATCTACGTACATTGCTGTCATTTTTTCCAGTCAGCCTGTACAAACAGTACTGTTACCTACGTACATTATGTGCATCATCGCATACATTATGTGCATCATCGCAGTGAATTTTGTTGTTCGATTTTCCGCCCCACATCTCCCTCGTGGAGGATGTGTCATAATTTTCATTTTCGTTTCGGTGTTGGAATTTTCTGGCCGGACCAGTTTAAAGTGAGAGCAAGGCGCCTGGTACCATCTTGGAGAGACTAATGGCAAAGAAAGTAAAGAACTGATCACTCTTGAAATCCTTCCTGTTATCTTTTGTTATCAAGGTAGGGTGGGCTGCAGACCTTGAGTCATCTGGCTTACCCAGATATCTACGAGTACGACGCGCGAACGAACCTGCAGAGGACGACGAAGACGATCGGGGAGGGATGACGACACTAAAAGGTACGACGAAGGTACGATCGTAGAAGAGGGGGACGACGACGACGACCGGGATGACGACAACCGGGACGACGACGACTGACACGACGACGACGACCGGGATGACGACGACAACGGGAACGATAATGACGACTAACCGCCTTTTGTTTATTTTGTACATTCACACAGGAGAGATGGGAGCAAAGAGAAACGACGACGACGATTGAAACAAATAGGGACGACGACAATAAAAGGTACCGTAATTGAAAACCGATCGAGACAGAGAGAGACGACGATGACGACCGGAACGATAATGACGACTAACCGCCTGTTGTTTATTTTATACATTCACACAGGAGATATCGGAGCCAAGAGGGACGACGACGAATAGGGACGACGACGACAACCGGAACGATCGGAAAAGGTAATAAGGCGACAAAGGCGATAGTTCTTTAAAAATATTCTCGTGTATTATCCCCCCTGTATTTTCAATGCGTTGCTGCTTGCTGCTGCTTGCTGTCCTCCCCCCTTGTATTGTCGACGCATTGGTTGCTGCTTGCTGTATTATCGACGCGTTGCTGCTTGCTGTCCCCCCCTGTATTATCGACGCTGCTTGCTGTATTATCGACGCGTTGCTGCTGCTTGCTGTCCCCCCCTGTATTATCGACGCGTTGCTGCTGCTTGCTGTCCCCCCTGTATTATCAACGCGTTGCTGCTTGCTGGGGGGTATTATCGACGCGTTGCTGTTTGTATTATCGACGCGTTGGTTGCTGCTTGTTGTCCCCACTGTATTATCGACGCGTTTGTACTATCAACGCGTTGCTGCTTGCTGTCCCCCCTGTATTATCGACGCGTTGCTGTTTGTATTATCGACGCGTTGCTGTTTGTATTATGGACGCGTTGGTTGCTGCTTGTTGTCCCCCCTGTATTATCGACGCGTTGCTGTTTGTATTATCGACGCGTTGCTGCTGCTTGCTGTCCCCCCCCTGTATTATCAACGCGTTGCTGCTGCTCGCTGCTGCTTGCTGTCCCCCCTGTATTATCAACGCGTTGCTGCTGCTCGCTGCTGCTTGCCGTCTCCCCTGTATTATCGACGCGTTGTCCCCCCTGTATTATCGACGCGTTGCTGCTTGCTGCTTGCTGCTTGCTGTCCCCCCTGCTGTATTATCGACGCGTTGCTGCTTGCTGTCCCCCCTGTATTATCGACGCGTTGCTGTTTGTATTATCGACGCGTTGGTTGCTGCTTGTTGTCCCCACTGTATTATCGACACGTTTGTATTATCGACGCGTTGCTGCTGCTTGCTGTCCCCCCCTGTATTATCGACGCGTTGCTGCTGCTTGCTGTCCCCCCCTGTATTATCAACGCGTTGCTGCTGCTTGCTGTCCCCCCCTGTATTATCAACGCGTTGCTGCTGCTTGCTGTTTTATCGACGCGTTGCTGCTTGCTGGGGGGTATTATCGACGCGTTGCTGCTGCTTGCTGTCCCCCCCTGTATTATCGACGCGTTGCTGCTGCTTGCTGTCCCCCCCTTTATTATCGACGCGTTACTGCTGCTTGCTGTCCCCCCCCTGTATTATCAACGCGTTGCTGCTGCTTGCTGTTTTATCGACGCGCGACTGCTTGCTGGTCCCCCCCTGTACTATTATCGACGCGTTGCTGCTGCTGCTTGCTGTCCCCCCCTGTATTATCGACGCGTTGCTGCTGCTTGCTGTCCCCCCTGTATTATCGACGTGTTGCTGCTTGCTGCTTGGTGTCATTGTCAGTCCATACTGTGATGGTGTGTGTCGGACCAAAGGGAGGGTGACTTCGGCTTTCGCAGAAGAAATAAAATCCATAAGATCGTTCTTAACATAATAAGTTCGGCAATCACTGTTGGAATAGAGATGCCTGGAGAGGCCTTGAGATACGTATCGGTAGGTGTGAAAGTGGCTCGATTCTTGTTTGTATCCCTTGAAGGATTTTGATTTTCTTCTTCTTCCGGAGGCAATGCAGTTGCGACATTGGAATGTCTTGGGTATTCTGGGCTCATTGGCAAAGTGCCTTGGGTCGGAGGAAGCTTTCGGCATGGTGGTGTGTGTTTTTGTGATGCGATTCTTAGCTGGGGTACCGGTATGTGATGTGACACCACTGAAAAAAAAAGTTCACAAAGGTGCACGACGTAACACTTTGGTGTGATTGAAGTAAATTGGATTAAAAATTATTTGTTGTGTTGAGTCAAGTGTGTCAAATGTGTAAAATGGAATGAAAGTGTGAAGAGGGACTGAATGTCAGGGTCTAGAACAGAACATTTCCGTCGACACGTTGGGGGAGTTGAGAAAAGGGAGAAATGTGGTTGAGAATAATGGAAAAAAGTTGAGAATAATAGAAAAGAGGTTGTGAAATAAAAAATTGGGGTTGAATTTTTTTTAGACAAGTGGCGATTGGGTCGCGATCGGGTCGCGATTGGTCGCGATGGGTCGCGAACCAGTTTTCGGACGATTCACTCTTTCTTTTATACTCTAAAATAAACACACCTATCATGCCCTCCTTTACGACCGATTCCGATGTACCTCTAGGGAAGTGCCTTGTATTGCTTGAGCGTATGCAATAGACCTTGAACAGTCCACTGTAGACTCACGATTTGCCAGGACTTTACGTGTTATTATTGTTAGGGCTTTCCCCTATTTTTAGACCAGTACGAGATAGTTCATATCTACGATTAAGTTCCCCGAAGACCGCTGACGAGCGGATATCAACACACTATTGGCTTGCCATCTTGGAGGATAGCAGCGCTGAGCTGTAGGTCTGAGGCATCAGTGTACAGTTCAAAGGGCTTGTTAAGGTCTGGATAGGTGTTCAGGGCATCTGCTGCCACCATTGCCTTCATCTCTTGAAAGGCTTTATCTTGAGCAGGTCCCCAAGTGAAGGCTGAAGGGGCTTTCCTTTGTTTGGCTTTGATGGTAGCTGCTTGAGGGGACTGCTTCTTGGGAGTTCCAGTAATATCAAAGAGAGGCGCTAGGACATGAGATCTTCGGGGCCACATGTCTCTGTAGTATCCTACTGCTCCAAGGAAGGACTTGACTTGAGTGACAGTGCGCGGCCGATCCATGTGTAGGATGGCTTCAATCTTTTTGCGCCATGGCTTGACTGCTGTGGGAGTCATCCAATAGCCTAAGAAGTCAGTCTCTTGTACAGCCCAGTCACACTTGAGTGGGTTGCATTTAAGTCCATTTTGGTTGAGCCGGTCTAGGATCTTGTCAATGGTCTTCATGTGTAGATCGAAGGAGCCATTGGTCCAGATGCCAATATCATCAATATAAACAGTGCAGTCAGTGTCTTGTAGGATATCTTCCATTAGTTGTTGAGCAACGTCTGGAGAGACTTTGACACCCATTGGTAGTCGTTGGTATTCATAGCAACAATAGGGAGTGACTATGGTACAAAGTTTCTTGCTTGCGTCGTCCAGTTCAAAGCAGTAGTATTGCATGGACAAGTCAATCTTAGTGAAGTGTGTATACTTGCCACGCTTGTTCATGATGTCTTGTATCCTTGGTATGGGATAAGGTCTTCTTTCAAGGAGTTCGTTGAGTTCCCTGAAGTCTGATACCCATCGTACCCTGTTATCTTTCTTTGGTACTATGAAGGTTGGAAACGCCCATTCGGCCGGTCCAGTGCATCTCTTGAGTACTCCATCATTACAAAGATTCTGGAGCTCCCTTTTGAATAGGTCTTCTCTTTTGTATGCAACTGGATAAGGCTTCTTGTGGATAGGCTTGGATCCGGGCTTCAGTCTTAGAGAGATCTTCTTGTGAGGATACTTGCCAAGTTGTCCATTAAAGACGTTTGGATACTTGGTTAGGATAGCTTGGAACTGTTGTTGCTCTGCTTTGGACATGTGCGATTGTTGCTGTGCGACTGTGGATGGATCTGTTTCTTGGTAGGCTCTGTCTAGGATCACCTTGGACTTGTATGGATTAGCAAAGGAGAGGTCATCAGCAAAGAGTTCGGCGTCTTCGAGTTCTTCCATGAGCATGGTATGGTTGTCATGGTATAGGGAGGTATCTTTCATGGGAATGGTTCTATCCATCCACTGGACTGCTCCTTCTTTGAATAGGAGATTGATTTTTGCTAGGTGGAGGAAGTCTCTGCCTAGTATTAGATCATATTTGCAGTTGGGTGAATGGAAGAGCCTTGCCTCTTGTCTGTCGATGGTGTAGTTGCCAAACTCTTGTAACTTGGTGTTTTTCATGACAATATACTCGGTCGTGTCAAAGGTTCCATTTGCTGTGGTTGTTAGGACTTGGTGTTTGCTTCGTATTGGCATGGTGCCAAATGGTAGTGCTCTTTTGTTGATTAGAGTTCCGGAGGATCCACTATCTAGTAAGGCGAGTAGTGGTCTTGATTTTGTGGGGATGCCTTGTATGTACTGTATGGTGATTAGAAGAATAGGAGCCACGTTGCTCTTATTCGGGGATGCCTGTTCTGCTGGATTTCCAGCAGTCGACAGCAGCTTTAAATAATTTTGCTCCAGCGCACCTCCCTTGGTGTAGTCTTTGGAGTTTTGGGTATTGCAATAGAGATTTTTGGCTGTACCCGTGGACCAATTCCTTGCTAAGGACAAGAGTGGTCTATTTATTGCTGCTGTTCTACTATCTTTCGCGTCTGTTGTACCCTTGGATCGATTCGATTGTGTTCGATTCGTATCCATTGTATCGTTCGTTCCGAAGAATCGAACTGTTTTTGTTGCTGCTGTTGCAGTCTTTGCTACGCGCTCAACAGGAATACTCCATCCTGTAGGTTCCTTCCCCTTTTTCTCCGGGAGATCTCCTCCTTGCGTCATCCCAGTCAGCTGTGCTGTACTGGCATCCAGGGCCTGTGGCGCCGGAGGCAAGGTGATTGCTGGTTTTGGTGGACCCTTGGGTCTCGGGGAGGATTGCTTGCGCAATCATGGGAGCCAAACTAGGTCCCCATCGATGCTCCTTTCTGTTCTTCCACCATGATTGGCATGGTATTCTTCAATTGCGGCCTCGCGGGCTGCATTGATGTGGGCTTGGAAGGATTCGTTGCTGCCGGGGATCTCTTGGCACTGTGAGTAGAAGGTTTCAGTGTTAGAGGTGTTGTGATTGTTCTTGTTGCCCTTGGCGTAATTCTTGGAGAATTTGTTCTTCGGGCATTTGGACCAATCGTGGTTGTGTCCCTGGATTCGACACGGGTTGGATTTCTTTTTGTTTTGGTTAGCTTTGTTGGGTGGACCGGAGCGTTTGCGAGTGTTGGAGTTAGAATTGTTCAAGCGTTTCCCATTCTTGTTGCTCTTGTTCTGTTTGCTGAGGCGATCGAGACTGCTCATGTGGTCTACGATGAACTGCGACGTTGTCTCCGGGGTAAGTCTGAGGTGGATTCGGACATAATCTTCAATCCAGCTGTTGGGATAACTGTGGAGGAGGATTGTTAGTGTCTGTAGATGGTCTAGGTTGGACGCAAATCCATGTAGCTTGGAGGAATACTTGACTAGAGTCATGATTCGATCGGTGTGGTCCTTGCACGTGGATTCGATCTTTTTCTTGCAGGAACCACCTCTTAAGTAAACGTGCATGATGTCTCTAGCATCTTCGGCATTGCAGTAGAGCTTGATAAAGGCCTGGAAGGCTGAGGTATATCCTTGTCTGGTCAATGGATACACACGTTGGTTGTTGGCGCGAGTTGCTCGCGTTAGTGTTCTCCACTTGGTCTGCGCATCGACACAGAGGCATCGACCGAAGTATCGCATGAGGTCTGCGTCCGGAATCGATAGATCTTCTGCAGCATTTAGGAACGCTTCTTCGGTATGGAGCAGTTCTTCTAAGCCCCCTTTATCAGTGAAGAGAGGGACCTTGACGCTATCCGAGTGATCCTCGGCATTGTAGACCGATAAGGTGACTAGCTTGGGTTTGGTGCTGTCGAAGGAGCTCTTATAGGAGATTGGTGGGTCTCTGTAGATGCCGGCCATGTTGCTTCTTAGGGAAGTTGGCTGAAGAGTTGCTCCTTGTCGGGGGTACAAGTTGCCTCTGTTATTGAGGCTGTTGTTGTTTCGGTTTTCTTGAGAGTTCAGTACTGAATTCTACTACTGTTCCTACGTGAAAGCGGACAGTAATTACTGTGTAACACTCTAAGGTAGAAATGGGAGTAGTATTGAATAATTGTGTGTTATTTTACTTTTACGAGATGGGATTGAAATTAAAGAGAGGAAATAATGAGCGATGAGGTCATCGCGACCTCCTCGTATAATAACCATCCCTGTATATAACATATATTCCGTATGTAACCTTAATCGTATAATCGCTCTCTTCTGCATGTCTGTTCATACATACCGGATATCCATACATGGATATCATATATATATTTGAATCCCATGTGGGATTCGGTTAATTATTAATTCGTAACAATACTAGCCTACGCTAGCATGTTACAAAAGCAATCCAGGGTAGCACGATTGCCATGCTTGTCAGCAACAGAGAAGTCACCAGGCATGTCAGCAATGGAGCGATAGTCCCAACCAGAGCCAGTCCAAACCGATGATCGTGCGGGGGACTGCAAAGGAATATGGGGCTTCAGATGCATCACTAAATGCCCGCACACAGCTAATTGTAACGCCGACGCTGGTATGGACAGCACAGAGTTTTGTAAGTACATTCTGACAAGTCTTGTTCCGTTGTACCCAGACATACAACCAGAAAATGGTAAATGGGTCTTGTTAATTGTGGATTCAGGTCCTGGACGTCTTGATAAAGAGCTCCTGCAGGAACTGAGCCAAAAGGGTGTGCTACTATTGCCAGGAGTGCCGAACACAACTCGCGTCACACAAGTTACGGACTGGAGCTACAGTCCCTTCAAGACTGCCTACCGCAAGAACAGGAAGAAACTACATGTAGTCTGCTGTTTAGAATGGAAATTGCTGCAAGCGAGCGACTATCCAGTGATGGTGTTTGGAAAACAAGAGATGAGCATAGGTATGCTATTAGAGTCTGTGTTTGATGCGGCCTTTGCTCCGGTGAGATCAAAATCTTTTTGGGAGAAGGTTGGAATTAGTGCCTTTACAAGAAAGTGCCTCGGAGATCGTAACATCGTTCACGAGCTCATGATTTTGCCAAACGGAGATATTGACAAAGCTACGGATCCAGCGACAGTGGAGCTATTGGAGCTCGAATGTCAAAACGCCATAGCTGTCACCAAAACACTGATTGATGTTGGTTTCAACGGGGAAGTATTTTGGAAGGAAGCATCACGGAATTCCCAACAGGGAGTTACGAGATTGGAAGCAACTACAGCACGTCAGATCCAAGATGTGATTGCAAAGGCAAACACTGCAGGGAAGAAGTACATTGTTCTAGGCGGTAGACCATACAACTATCATGATCAGCACATCACAGATGAAAGATTGCATCGCACAAAAGAGATCAAAGCAATGAAATCCGCAAAGGCTCGGGCAGAGGTGTATGCGTATGCGACAAAGGAAACCAACTGTAAAGCGCTAATTCAGTCATGCAATGGCAATTTCCCAAAGCTATGGGTGAATGACATGAAAAAAAAATTATGAGTGGAAGCTCAGGAAAAAGGCTACAGGTCTGAAGAAAGAGGAGGAGATACTGACTGCAGTAGTAGTAGCAGTCAAGGATGATGCTCCACTTGGTGCAGTACCCTGGACTGCAGAGGATGATGCTGTACTGGAGGAATTACAGCAACAGGATATCACACTTAAAGATACAGAGGTTGGAAAGAAGATTGCAGAGGATCTTAGAAGTGCAATGAACACAGCAAAGACTATCACCAACAAGAAGCGGATGGAGATTGCCAGGGAGCATCTATCCCCTGAAGTAATCAAAATGCTGGAGGAGGTGCGAGCACAGTGGCCTTGTGAGGAGTAGCGCGAGCGCTTGTAGTTAATATTGTTAGTGGTTTAAAGTTTAAAGTGGTTTATTTGTTACAGAGAGTTGTGCCTTTGTTATTGTTGCAAATACATGATAGCAGAGAAAAAAAAGTGATCGAAATTTCACATGCAGAGTTTTTAGCGCGAAAGGCATTTGCTGACGCACATGTACAAAATGTACTGTGTTCTACGGTGTCACAACGAGTTTATTTACTGAACTCTTACTACTACTAGTAATATACTACCGTACTACTAGTAGTTTTAAGGTAAGATTACCAGCGTAACCTTACCGGTAATACCAAGCACGAAGTTGTTGTAAACACAAAGGAAGAGTTGTTCGTTTGTTTTTGATGGATGATTGGAGATTGATTGATTCATTCATTCATTCGGTCCGAGTGAGTGATGTGAATCCCTAGTTGCATTTGCAAAAACTCCGATCAGTTTGGGATTTCCGTCCGAGGGGTGGGAGGGCCCGTACCGGTAACCCTTGGGGAGAGGGCAATAATTACGGTATCGCATTCAACACAGTGTAGGAATTACCGTAACTTACCGGTAGTTACCGCAATCTACGGTAAACCTTACCGTAATTTTCTTCATGATACGAGTAACTTCCTCGAACCAGTACTGCCGTACCGGTAACGTTCAACGTACTACGAAATTCGTAATTCGTAACAGCTGTCCTCCGGTTCACGTACAAATTAGTACTTCGTACATTTGGTACGTAGAAAAAACGGACAGCTATTAGGAATTTTTTAGTAACCTTTATTTTTTTCAATTTCTGAGTGTCATCGTCGTTCGATCGAGCATTGGACGAAAACTCATCTTCAAAAATCGCTTTTGAAACACAACGTAATCTCAAGCACGAACCAATCACTTCTCGTGCGTTTGGTGGTTGATCGTGCGAGTACTTGCAACTTCCGACGCAACAACACATTACAACAGTAATCTTACCTTGGTAGCGGTAACGGTTGTCCTTGAAGTGAACAGCCGTTCGTCATTGTTTGATCGATTCATTTTGATTCCTTGATCGCCAACAAAAGAAAAACAACAAATACACACCACAACACAACACAACACCCAACAACCATGCCGACACCGACGCTGAACTCCTCCGCCCTGACAGAGGGATCCATCGAAGCCCGATTCCTGTCCCTCGTCCAGACCTTTGACGCTCTCACGGGCGCCCAAAAATGGGCAGGGTCCTCCCGATGGATCGCGTTCGGCACGGCAGTCTGCCTCTATGGAGTTTCCAAGACCATTGGGAAAAAGTACGGCGTCAACTGGTTCTCCTTTTTTCACGCCATTGCGGTGGGGAACATGGCCTTTGTGGCGGTCTATCTGAATGTCTTCGCGGCCGAGGCGTTGACGGGAACCACCGAGCCGCTGGGGGCCATTCTCTGCCAGGGGCCCCTCACCACCTTTCACTCGATCGTTCCGGCCATCACCATGGGATTTGGATTCTTTGACATTTCGGAGGGATTGCACATGGCCAAGACCGATTTTGTAAGCAATACGACAGTGCAATCTCGATGCAACGCCGAGCACTGCGGCACATGCGGAAATCGGACGCATTGCTTCGTGGGGTTTGGATCTGGCATTTCGCTCCGTTCCATGCCGACAACGACGCTCGCACGAGGGCCGAGTGATTTGATTTGATTTGCGCCGCGTTGCGTTGCGTTGCGTTGCATTGGCTTGAGTTGCGCTGCGCTGCGCCGCGATGGATGGATCCGATCGGAATGTCTTTCGAGCTGCCGGCTCACGATAGAATCTTGTTTCTCATCGTTTCGTCCTTTTGTCCCTTGGTTTCTTTTTTTTTTTTGGTCGCTTCTGTTTTTTCGCGGTTTTGTGTCTTGTCCCGACAGATTCTTCACGGGTGTGCTACCTTGTCAATCATGGCGTATTTCTGTGAATACGGTGTTCCCGAGATTATCGTCCCCATGCTGCTGATGGAGGTGAGTCCTGCCTTTTTGTTTGGTTCGATCGGATCCGGTTTCGGTTTGTATTGGTGCCGGATGGGTCGCTCTCAACTCGCTCCTGCCGTTTGCCGCTCCCACCCGACTGTGGGTACTCTCATGACACTGCACAACGATACAGATTTCGACGATCAACCTCTGCTTCTTGGGAGCCGGAAAGCACATGTCCCAGCTCATGACGATCGTGAACATTACCATCTTTACCATCAACTTTACAATCTACCGAATGTTTGTGTGCCCCTATCTATGGTGGGGAATCTGGACCGCAACCTGGGAACACCGGAACAATCCCGTCAGCCAGGCCTGCCTGCCGTGGCATTTCACCTACGTGGTTTTTGTTTTTGGTGAGTTGCGTCGAACCGAATCGAATCGGATTCAACACGGCATGTTCCTCTTCCGTCAGGTCGGATTCTTTCGGGTCGGATTGGGTCGTATCCCGGGGAGTTTTTCGTGACGATTCATTCGATGCTTGCGGGAGCAGAACAATCCTTGTCATTCGATTGCTCGAGTTTTTTTCGCTTACTGAGGGATGCGATTTCTATTCAATTCCGTTCATTTCGATACTAACTCTTTTGTGTGCGGATTGTTTGAATCCACGACGCGTACCAACACTGATTGGATTCCTTCGAATGTTTTTTTTTTTTGGGGGGGGGGTTGGTTCGTACTGTTTTGATGTTTGCACCCTTGTTCCACAGGCATGTTCTTCAACTGTCTCAACACGTTTTGGTTCATCAAAATCATCAAGAAAATGATCCGCAAGTTCTCTGGGTCGGAAGACTGGAGAACAAAGAACCACGTCAAGGACACGTGAGCGAATCAATCAATCAATCAATCAATGGATGAAGGGCTCAATACGTAATTGAATCAATTCGTACGGTAGAAATACCGGTAGTGTTTTTGCGGCGTGGTGACTGCGATCCAGTCGTGTGGTAGTCGTGGTTGTATTCGTAGTTGCGGGCAGCATAAATAGATTACACTGCCCAGTAGAAGAAATAAATGAATCGTAACTATAACAACGAGTCTGTGCAGACGGCACAGCATAGCTAACCAATCAATTGTCACCAGTGACGAACTATATTTTACTACGTGTAGCCTACTTATTATTATTTATTTGTAATTCTGATAACTTCTGGACCGTTCGATCAACAAACGAATCGTGAACCATCGGAATCCATCCATCACAAACAAGGAGTGCGGTATGTCACCCGTAGGTTTACCTCGCTGCCGAATTGCAATACAAATGGAATCGACATCGCAGATCGTCTCCCTCAAATCGAAGGTGTAACGGTAAAAATAATCCGCATACTAATTGGTCGTTCTGTGTTTGGACCCAACGACGGGTTGCGGATGAAAGTGGCAAGCACCACGTACAGGAAACGATACCAACGAGCCCAGCCGATATATATCCGACGGTAGTTCTTTTTTCTTTTTTTCGTTCCGTGTCCATCACAATTTATGCCGCCAACCATCATCCCCGCCCGAGCTCTAGACTTGTTTTTCGGAATGAAAGGTGTTGGGTTTGAAAAACGACGGTTTGGTTCAGCCGTGTCCGTGCGCCAAGCTCGCATCAGTTCCGCGAGATTTCGTTCCGAGTCATCGAATATTCTCGAAACGGCGTCCACCGAATCCGAGACCGGACCGTCTCGTCGACGCGCGCAGATCCGCATTTCCATATTTTTATTACTATATTCATTTGTTCTCTTGCCTTACCGTGACATCAAACAATTTCTTTGTTGGTTTCGATCCACTAGGTGGACGCTGGCTTTGGCTTCAAGAGAGCCGTAGGTGCGGCTCCATCCTTACCGTCCTTAGCGGCCTTGGTTTTTTCCTTTTTCTTGGCTCGTTCTCGTTTCTTGCGTTTCGCTTTCTTTGCAGCAGCAGCGGTGGCAGCAGCAGCGGGGTCACTCTTCTTTTCGAATTTGCGGTTCTTTTTCTCGTTTCGCTTCTTTTTCTTTTTCTTTCCATTCTCCGGTTGACCCGCTTCGGCTTGAGGTTTTCCGGCCTTACTGCTTTCCTCTTTCTTCTTTTTCTTCTGCGACTTTTTGCGCTTGGCGTCTTGCTTTTTTGCGCGAAGATGCTGAACCAACGACGATACGAATTGTCCGTCTTCCTCCGCTTCGTCGCCGGCAGAAGTAGCCGTGGTCGACGTAACCACTCCCCCACCGGGAGCTGGTTTGGGGCGCGATTTCAGTTCTTCCTTTTGCTTGGCGATGCGTTCCAACCAGTCCTTGTAATCCGCGGTACCCTCGATTGTGCCATCCCTGCGGTCTGGACGGCTGTTACTGTTGTGGAACATTTTCCAGGTTTTGCCATTCATGCTTTGTTCTACAATGCAACCAGAAAAGACAAATTCTTGCGTGGTCGAATCGGCCGCTACCAACTCGGTTAAGGATTTTAAGGTGTTGGACAGCAAAAGCCGACCCTTCGCGAGTTCACGAGGATAGCTAATTGCTTTCTCAGGAGTGACGTTAGTGGTTGCTTTCGTAGCAGTGTTGGTCGGAGTGGTAGTGTCTCCTGCTTTTGCCTCCGCTTTGATTGTACCATCTTCATCGTCTGTGACAACTGCCGGTTCCTTGCTTTCCTCGGATTGAATTTCTGACGATGTTGCTGGCTGATCTTTTTCTCCACTCTTGCCTGGAGTGGTGACTATTGGCTTTTTCTGTTCGATCTTCGGCCCAATGAGTAGCACGTAGGCAGTCCCCCCGCGTTCTCCCCTTCGACGCGTCTTTCTCGGTGGTACAACGTACAATGGACGAGCGGTAATTGTTGGTAGACCGCTCGGTGTTTTGGTAGCCACAATCACATCCAAATGGTCATTCTCGTCATTGTTTCTTTGAACAGCGGTTTCCTTCTCCTCTAGAACGGTATCACCCTTTGCATCTTTTTCCTTTTCGGTTTCCGTTGTTCCTTTTACATCAACCCCATTATTCTCGGACGGAGTGTTCCTGTCCGCGCTTTCATTGAAATCTCCTCCCTCGTTGTCCTCCGCATTTTTTCCCTCTCGCTCCCGCAACATATTCTCGCGCTGCTCTGCGATTTTTTCTTCCTCGGTAATCAAATGACGGACGGCGGCTCGGTCCAACTCAATGGAGTATTGGTTGTTGGCTTTTTTCTCAACGCAAGACTCCATCAACTTCGCCACGAGTCCTTCCAAGACAGACTTGACGGATCCAAATTTCTCGGCACTCTGAATGTTTCGGATTGTGATCTTGATTTGTGGTGGCGGAGGGGGGGCGTTGCTGCCGCTGCCACCACCCGACGCCGACTTTTTGTTGCCACTTTTCGAAGACCCACCCTTTCCTCCCTTTTGCTGGGCCGAGGATTCGTTCTTTTTCCCAGCGTTGCGCTTCCGTCGTGGTTTCCGACGCGACGCGGCTGGTGCCGGTGCTGGTGATGCGGCGCCTTCCGTCATATCGATCCAAGTGGGTGCTGCTGCTGCTGCTGCCGCTGCCGCTGCTGCCGCTGCGGCTTCTTGCACTCTTTGCTCTGCTCAACGGATGAATGGATTGCCACTCAAAATTCTTCGTCCCTGCTGTACCCCCTTGCGTTCGCTTTGACCCATGCGAATATCCGGCTTCGTCCAAAGCTAGAAATAGTAACGACAAATCCTTTCTGTTCTTCCTCTTGCACCTTTCGAAGAACAAAGGGTTTGTTGTTTTCTATCTCCTCCGATTTCAACAGCAAACAGAGCGATGTGACACAGAGAGTTTACAACGATCTAAAACAAATAGCAGTACGGTATTAATTTTTTGAAAAAACATCGATCGTTTTGAAAAGAGTTTTGTACTGTACCGTACGTAGTACGTAAATGGCAACGTACGGTACATTTGTGGGCAGAGCTCGTTCTCATTTGCCCGGCGCTACTGTATGCGGGCACGGGTGTTCAGGTGTACGATACACGAAAGAACGCATCGCAGCATTGTGCGCGAGCCGTGGTGGAGATTATGTCTGTATGTGGTCCGTCACAAAAAGCAAGGTGTGCATGGTGAGAGCAATTCTCCTTGGTCAACTGAATGCAGGTGCAGAAAGATCATAATCAACATCAGATTCTGAACTCCCTGATAGCAATAAAAATTTCACTGAACATGCAGGACAACTGAGGATCATGTGACTTATTGAGTGCTCTTAACCAAATTGAAAATCCACAGTGGTGTGTCAGAAGAAAATGAGTTTTGGATACTGTCCTAGTACTAGTAGTAGTACTACTACTATCTTGCTTTCCAATTCAAAAACATGAAGAAAATAAAATAAACACAAGGTTGGCTTTTGGTCAAACCATGTAACAACCATGGTGTTGAGAGGTTGTGTTTTGAATTTTGAACTTTATTGAAAAGGAATGTATAGTACTAGCACTTGCCAAGTACCCTCTGCAAGAAGTTTGTCAGAAACCTTGTAGTGAGAAACAATGATGAAAATGAATTTGTGCACACATTAATGCTAGTGAAGTGTAGTTTCAGTGGGAGCTAGTGATGAATGCTGAGGAAATTAAGAACATCATTGACTGATTAAGAAAACTATGAAATTGATAATTGTAGCTCCCTCTGCTGAGATTGCATTTGTCATGAAGATTGAACATTACTACAAAACTCATGAAACTTTGAATCAGCATTTTTGTTCTTGCTTTATCAACCCTATTACAAGCTTGTCCCAATACTATCACCATGGAAGACTTTACTAGTATATCCGTGATGATTTCATACAGCATATTTTTGGAACACACTTTTCCAATCTATGATGGATCATAGAATAACACAATCACTATGTTGTTGCAGCCCATACAAACAATCCTGCCTTGTTCTTTTAGAGCTACCAAATAGGCTATGTCCAAAGCTTACATGTTGCACACACATTTCCAAACTATGGTGTACTGGAAGAAAGAAGTTATGATGAGTCATAGAATAGTTTTCTGATGCATGTGGCATCCTATACTAAATTACCCCAAAAAATCACCTTGAATATCATTCATGCCCAACATTAATGCCAAATAGTGACTAGTTACATGTCATCCACCAAAGAGGAGGAAATCATTGTTGTCCAGAAACAATATGTATTTCAAAATGACTACTACTAGTACTACTAGTACTACTAGTACAACTACTAGTAGTAGGCATGCATGACCACATAAACTTAATGAGAAAAATCTGCCCCTGTAACACTCTAGGGTAGAATTAGATGGAGTGGTACGCAATAGAGGTATTTTAAAGATGTATTGATTAATAATTCATGTGATTAAAGAAATTGTGTTACGAAAGAGAATGGTTGAATACTTTACGAGATGGGAATGATTTCTTGAGTATGGAATGAATGAGCGATCAAAGATTATCAGCGAGTCATAGTAAGACTCTTGATATTTATCTTGATACTTGAATATCCAATCAGTATCGAACTGTATGTGTACATATACTGAATATCCATACATGTATACCATATATATTGGAGTACATGCGGGATTCAATAATCATTTAGAGCCTTTGTAGGATCATAACGCTAGCATGTTACAGCCCCACCCTCACACAATAGGAGTATCATGCAAGTGTGCCAAGACTATTGGTGGAAGAGCAACAAGGGCACAATGGGGGCTTGGCTCAAATGCAAAACTCAGATTGAAGTATAATGGACAAAATGATACTAACTATTGAATAGTACTAGTAGTAGCATTAGCACATTGGTGGTATGATTGTCTTTTGCCCACATTATTATTTTGTGAGGTTTTTCCATTGCTGGTGGTGGCAATGGGATAGTGCAACATTTCACTCAATCAATAATATAATGTTTGGTCACAAGAATTTAGTGGTTCTTGGCATCATACTCACGGACTCAGCACTTCACTTACAGCCGCCTACCGTATTTACTGTTGATCATTATTTTTTATTTATTCTCACCGTTTTTGTTTTAAGCCTTACTCGTATTCAAAAAATTAAAATCGGCACCGTCAGTGCCTACGAAACAATGTCAGCACTAGAGGGGGACAGTGATTAATTTGACTTGATCAGATTTGAAGCCACTTACTAGTATTTTTTTAAATAGAAAATGATAATATCTAGCCATTTTAGACCGGTTTACAGAACTGAGTGGGCACTACAACTGCACCAAAGAAACGAGGCAACTTCATTCGAAAGCGAAGTGATGGGATATTATTTTCCTGTAACTTCAAGCATCGCGGAATCATCGGATGATTACAACTTCAAGTAATCTTCAGATAGTAGTACGGTACTGTAAGATTTACGTACGGTACTACGGATTGTGTTGAAATATTGACTGCGTATCTCCAGACTGAAATGGGAGCAATGGGAGCATTAATAATTATCATACAGCTTGATTTTAACAACCGGAATACTTATCGCTCTTTTTTGTCGTCTATGAATTGTAGTGGTTTTTGTTTCTTATGCGCAAACTGTGGATTGCAATAAATAAAATATGAGAATTCAAAACTTCACCAAGGCGTTAAAACTAATTACATGCGAAAGAATACCAAATGATTCCTGCCAGATCTATTTTTAACTGTTCCATAAATGCACAAAAACAATATAAATATCAAGACAAGTCTCTAGCTTTGTTGGTGTGCGTGTTGTTTATAAATTACCAATACAATACTTTTCTGAACAATCAAACTTTGGTCGAAGAACAAATACGTGGAAGCAAGTTAGCTTTTTTCTACCAGCACGACTCAATCGTCATCGGGTAACATGGCCTACGGTACCGGTAATTATGTCAGGGAACTTACCGGTACTTTCCTGGATATTCCCAGATTACATAAGTAAATTTACAAAAAAAGACAAAACTTCCCAGACTGCTGAAGCATCAAACATATGGAAACAACAGAGAGTTTTGTGTTAAGCCTGAAAATAATTTATCTGTTGTTGTTCTGTCCCTATCCGCGGCGATTGGGGTTGCGTCATGTGCTGGCGCCGGTGAAGACCGGAATTTCATGAGATATTCGATCGGGTAATGTTATGTATCTACTCGTACTCTGTCGATTTCATTCTTGTTTGCTGGGAACATCCATCATCCTCATCCCTGAACCCATTCCCTCACGGAAACCTTCAATGAATACAGAACGTTGGTATTCGTTTCCTTCATCACCTAAGTATTGACAGAAGCCGCACAATACTTTTACAGGTTGAAAAAAAATCGCGAAATGGTGATGTCTACAACGAGAGCTTGCTCTGCGTGGTACGTTATCGAATCGAAGCGCTAATTATTACTCTCTCGTGACGATCGTAGACGACGCATCACTAGAGCTCGTTGCCAAGACATGCGAAAGAATCGTTAGTGTATTGATCAAATGAACTGTGATGTCTGCTTCTTTTTCATTTTGCTGTAGTCTCGAGTCGCTTTCGCTAAAATAACGTGTTCTCCCTCCATTGCCCTGTTATGAAATTCTGCAGCCACGCGGCCAAGGTCAAGTGCGTCAAAGTCGAGGGAAGTGCCGTTTGCAAACGATGTCAACGACTTGGGTTGAAATGTGTCGAACACGTTTCCAGACAAGGTCAAGGGACAAGACGTCGCAAGAAGGTGAAGACGAAGCTACCAAAAGACGACCACGACCCATGCGCAATGGACGAACCTATCAACATCACTTCTGATCTCGCAAAGAAATCTCTGTGCAACAGCAGCATGGACTCATTCAATGGACCGCCCATTCAGATCTCTCCCATTCCCTGCACGAGTGCGGCGATTGTATCTTGTAGTCCCTGCACCGTAAGTGGCAACGATCAATTCAACAACAACACCAACAGCAACAACGACTCCCGGAACAACAACGGCAGCAAAAAAAATCCCGAAGCTGAGAAAAGCATTTGTGCTGGAATGAATGTTCTGCATATCGAAGACAAAATTATGTGCGATAGTATCACAAATGGATTGGGTAGAGATCATTTTGGATTGAACCACATAGTCCGGAGTTGGGTTGGACTAGCCTTTAGCCGTCGGAGTTTTTCGCTCCTTGCTCGGGCCTCATTCGTTGCGGCAAAGATGAAGATACCGATGGACGATATAGTTTCCAACCAATCGATCTTTTCCGCCGTAACGGATTCACAACCCATGGATTATCTTGCCACGGACATTTTGTTGCCCAAGAGCCAACAGAAGACGCTCGGATACCCCATAGACATTCGAGAAATACCGTGGGAAGTGCTCGAGTCTGTCCAAATAGATCCAAATCGCCTTCAAGAAAGTATTCGCAACCGAATCATTGCGATCCGATGGCAAGCCAACGCTGCAACTCGATATTGGACGTCTCCTCTGTTTGCCAGGGATTTTGCTACCACGGCCGAGTTTGGTCAAGTGTGGGAGGAGAACAGAGACGACAGGGAAACGATTGATTTATTCTTGCCACCATCGGAAAAGCCAAAATTCGCTCAAAATCTTTTCAACATATTCTTTGTCAATAACAAACCGCACATGCCATGTTTTGTCACGAAAGATCTCTACACGGTTCAGACACGGAACAAAGAAACAATCGAGGCAAACGTCATCCAGACTATCAAGTTGATCGATATGGATTCAAGCATTCACTACGTTGAAATTCAATACTTGGATCGCTCGTTGAATAACATTATGGGAAACAGACAACAGAGGTCCAACAAACGCGAACACTTCGATGACTTCCTCGATGATTTGGACAATGAGCCGATCATGGGTGACAGCATCGCATTCACAGATATTCCCATAACGGAGGAAATGCAAGAATTCCTGAAGTTGATCAGTGGGGAATAGACGTGACCAAACTGCACTAGCCCAAAACATACCCAGCTTTCTTCGACTTGGTTGCCCTTTGAAGGCAGCAGTAAGAGAGTATTTACTAATGTAGATTTTGTAAAGAAGTGCTTTCAATTGTATTGCATAATTTGTCAATGTGTACCTCTGGGTTCTAATGAGTTGGTGTCTTGGGACAATTCTACATGAAAAAAATCTAGGAATGAAAAACTGCACGCGATGGTCTTGAAGACATGAGTTGTAAAAAATGATACTGGCACAAACGATAGACGCCATGTAAAGCACTATGCCAGTGGATTTCCCCTGACGGCGAGTCTCACCCAAGGCAAATTCTGATTTTATACCGATTTTGTTATCACATGTCTTTCGTTCAGGTTGTGAACAAAAAAATAATAATAACAGAAGTCAAGGAGATCCTTCACACATTCACTGACTGACTAGAGACCAAGATCACACAAAAAATAGAGCTGGATGATCATGCTGCACCACTTGGGGATCTCCATTTTAGGGACACTGCTGAGGTACCGGTAATCTTATCCGTTTCGGCATCTTCATTCGATGCCCAACATACGTTCTGCATGTATGAATAGTGAATACGAGTACGATGGACTTGGGCAGGGTATTAGCGCTGCGGTGCTTGTGAGGCCACCTTCTTTGGATCGAGCGAAAATGCTCAGAATCCTTCATACATTATGAGAAAAACGTCCCAGTCCACCCTACCGGTAACCTTACGTTCGTATGGGACGGTTCGGTAACTTATCCGACCGATCGCGATAAAAATTCAACAAGCAGCGTAAAATAATTACAATAAACGCGAAGACATTCAACTAAGATTCATTCTTAAAAAAAAAAAAAAAACTTTTCATAAATAAGCCTTACTACAAAATTCCGAACAGCTGTCCTCAAGTCCACGTAGAAATTAGTGGAGTTGTAAATGATTATCCCTAACTTTGATCACATTTACAAACGTAACTTTAACTTCCTTAAGAAGCTGAAGAGTGTGAGAAACGGGATTTTGGTAAAAACTGAAAAATACTGTAGAGCCAGTACAATTTCAACGCTTAAAACCGAGGACATTCGCGGTTATGAAAATAGACATTTTTACTGTTTTTGATGAGAAATAGCAATATTAATTGATCGGTTTTTGAATCAATCGGCATATTATATTTTCGTCTAAGTTGTAGTATTACTGGTTTTATGAGAAATTGGCATAATATATTTTCGTCGGAGTTGTGATGCTGGTTTTTAATGACAATTGTCTAATTTCGTACCTCTAGTGGTTTTGATAAGTATACCTTATGTGTGGTTGTGATACCTAAAGGTGCAATTGTACGATTTTGAACATAAAAATTACAGACTGACTCATACGTAATTACTGTACGTACTACTAGATGAATCTAATACCACTGCCACTACTACTAATTACCAGTAGTAGTAGTAATCTTACCGGTAACCTTACCTCGTAATCCACTACTAATAAAAAATTGTACGATTTTGAACATAAAAATTACAGACTGACTCATACGTAATTACTGTACGTACTACTAGATGAATCTAATACCACTGCCACTACTACTAATTACCAGTAGTAGTAGTAATCTTACCGGTAACCTTACCTCGTAATCCACTACTAATAAAAAATTGTACGATTTTGAACATAAAAATTACAGACTGACTCATACGTAATTACTGTACGTACTACTAGATGAATCTAATACCACTGCCACTACTACTAGTAATTACTAGTAGTAGTAATAATCTTACCTCGTAATCCACTACTACGTACTACGTAAAAATTACAGACTGACTCATACGTAATTACTGTACGTACTACTAGATGAATCTAATACCACTGCCACTACTACTAATTACCAGTAGTAGTAGTAATCTTACCGGTAACCTTACCTCGTAATCCACTACTAATAAAAAATTGTACGATTTTGAACATGAAAGAAACTACAGACTGACTCATACGTAATTACTGTACGTACTACTAGATGAATCTAATACCACTGCCACTACTACTAATTACTAGTGGTAGTACTACTCGTACTAGTAGCTGATTAAAGTAATAGATCTATCTTTATTTGATCAATAGCACGTCCCAAGATGATTCTACGATTTTGAACATAAAAATTACAGACTGATTCATACATATCATATTGTACGTATTACGTATGTTACCAAAACAAAATCTTACGTCGTAATCCACTAATAAAAAATTGTACGATTTTTGAACATAAAAATTACAGACTGATTCATACCAGAAACTGTAAATCATAGTATGTACGGTACCAAAACTCAATTCTATCATGCTTGCAAGGTCTGTACCAAGAGGTTACTAATGTCATCTACTACCGCACTAGTAGTACAACACAAAGGCCAAACAAAATCCTTCTGTATTTTTTGATTCTAGGCTCATCCCAGGATGAGTCTAATACTACTTGCCACTACTAATAACCAAACCAAAATCTATGCCTATTTGATTCTACTAGACATGTCCCTCTAGATGAATCTAATGCTAGTTCTGCCACTACTAGTAGTAGTAACCTTACTAAATGATTAGTAACATGTTACATCCGGTACCAGTAATCTTACCTCGTAATCCACTAATAAAAAATTGTATGATTTTGAACAAAAAAAATTACAGACTGATTCATACCAGAAACTGTACATAGTATGTACAGTACCAAAACTCAATTCTATCATGCTTGCAAGGTCTGTACCAAGAGGTTACTAATGTCATCTACTACCGCACTAGTAGTACAACACAAAGGCCAAACAAAATCCTTCTGTATTTTTTGATTCTAGGCTCATCCCAGGATGAGTCTAATACTACCTGCGACTACTAATAACCAAACCAAAATCTATGCCTATTTGATTCTACTAGACATGTCCCTCTAGATGAATCTAATGCTAGTTCTGCCACTACTAGTAGTAGTAACCTTACTAAATGATTAGTAACATGTTACATCCGGTACCAGTAATCTTACCTCGTAATCCACTAATAAAAAATTGTATGATTTTGAACAAAAAAAATTACAGACTGATTCATACCAGAAACTGTACATAGTATGTACGGTACCAAAACTCAATTCTATCATGCTTGCAAGGTCTGTACCAAGAGGTTACTAATGTCATCTACTACCGCACTAGTAGTACAACACAAAGGCCAAACAAAATCCTTCTGTATTTTTTGATTCTAGGCTCATCCCAGGATGAGTCTAATACTACCTGCGACTACTAATAACCAAACCAAAATCTATGCCTATTTGATTCTACTAGACATGTCCCTCTAGATGAATCTAATGCTAGTTCTGCCACTACTAGTAGTAGTAACCTTACTAAATGATTAGTAACATGTTACATCCGGTACCAGTAATCTTACCTCGTAATCCACTAATAAAAAATTGTATGATTTTGAACAAAAAAAATTACAGACTGATTCATACCAGAAACTGTACATAGTATGTACGATACCAAAACTCAATTCTATCATGCTCGTAAGGTCTGTACCAAGAGGTTACTAATGTCA